>JARJDR010015738.1:0-13900 GCA_030264135.1 Myllaena sp. GC000078 | reverse complement strand
CAGCAAAGGGAAAATCAGCAAAAACTGTTGCTGAAAGCTGAATCAAAAGGTTCAGAATGGGCGATACAACTCTTGCAAATGAAGAACGAAGAGGTCGGCCATCGGTTCTCGGCGATTAAGCATTTTTGGCAGTCAGTAAAAGAGGGCGAAACGATCCTAGAAAAACATTGAAGTCCTCAACCAAAACTTCCATTTCATTTTAGACTCGAAAATTTAGAGTATGCTAAACAAATTTAATGTACAATGAACGGGCATAATAAATAAATTTAATAAATCTAAAATTAATGAACTCTCGCATGACATCCGTCGGTATTAAATATTAAAATTTATTCGTTTAACTTAAATAAGTTAGGTCACAACGTTTTCTTCCATTTTTTTAAATTCAAATAACAATAACAGGTTTATGGATTTTCTTCATGCTACACATAGATATTTCAGTGTATGTACACGTGTTTTTTTTTCATAATTTCTCCGATTTTCTTTTCATCTTGTTGTAGGTTTTTGTTTTTGATGAGGTCGTATGAGCGTGTCACGCACGTTTAGAGTCATCGATCAAATAGTTCGCGATTAATATTGTAGCAATTAAGTATTTCATTGAAATTGGCAGGGACATCTCAAATGGATCATACATACACTACAAAACATTCATAAAACTACCTAAATTTAACAATTGGCTATTACATTTTTCTTTAATGTGTATTTTATGTTTTCCTTATGTTGTTTCATTGTTAATCATGTTTGGCTCTAGATACCATAATATATGCACATCTGCAAAAGTATTCTGATCATCGCAGCGTCCATTGCGGCCGTTGCGAAACGTCCAATATTTCTCATAAAATCGATATGGAAAATAAGTTTTGCATGACGTCCGTGTAGAAAAAAAAATACGAAACAATAAGTGTGGTGTGCTGGTTTGTTTAGATTGCGACTACATTAAACATCTGATCTTGAAAGCAATCCGACGACCGTATAATATCTACATGAACGTTTGCATCTGCTGCATTCGAAAAGTCCTAGCGATTCGAGCCGAGCGGCCACTCGAAGAGACGAGCAAACACAAACAAATCCTCATTCATGCATTCATGCACACCGTAATCTTTATAGTTCTTATTATGTTGGGCACCACTATACGTTAAATTTGCAAAAAATGAAGATGTATACGGATAAGAAGGTAAGACGGGAGAGTGGGGACAGAGGCGATTAATTATTAGTATTTTTTTCCTTAATTTTCTTCTTTCTAAAAACGGTTGCGGCCACTTTGCCCAAATTTGAGTAAGTGGAGAAACGAAGGTGCGTCGGGGGGTGGGCAGGGAGGGCAGGGGGTGGGAACTTTAATGAAGGCGCGTGAGCGGTGGTACCGTCCACACTGGCGGCGGGGCCTCGGGTCACAGTTTCTCCTTAGTCGGCACCCAGATCTTCGGTCCCGATTGCTGCGCGACCAGCTCCTTCACCGTGCCGTAGATGTCCTCAGGAGTGTCGCCCTGCACGACGGCCGTAAAGTACTCGCCAAATTCCTGCTCCATCTTGAGCGCGCGCTCGTACGTCTTCTTCGCCTGCTCCTCGGTGGTGCGCTTGTTCATCTCCATGATGGACTCGACCGACTTTGGCTTGATGAAGACGGCGATCGGATAGAGTTGAGCAACTTGCAGCCGTTTGATGGCGTTGCCGCTCACGTCCAATATGCAATGCTTTCCCTGTAAGCGATTTGATTATTATGACGGTTGGCTCATTATCGAGGCGTTTACCTTATCGGCGACCTCCCGCACGGACGCCACCGACGTTCCATACAAATTATCATTGTACTGTCCGGCCTCGATAAACAGATGATTCTGTATGTCCTTCTCCATTTGTTCGCGCGAACTGACAAAGTGATAGTCGCGGCCGTCCACTTCGTACTCGCGCTTTTGTCGTGTTGTATCTGTTTTATGAAAAACAATTGTTAATTGGATTCAGGGCGATTAGCTTGGGAGACTTACGTGGCACACAGCTGCCGAATTTGTCAGGAAACTCTGATATGAGATCATCATTGATGCGATCCTTGAGTGGGCCAAGAATGATCACCGGTCGCGTGTATGTTATCTGCATCTGCTGGACAGCCTCATACGAGAAGACATTCTCTTCGTTACCTGCAGGAAAGCACAGAAGCAGACAACCGAATGTCGGTTAGAATCAATTACCTCAACGGCAATCATAAGAAAAGAATGATGATATTGGAACGAATAATAAGTTGATCTATTTTTCGTGTTTGATTGGTTCACAAATAAAATCTATTAGTTATCCAACGTAAACAATTATGGCTAATATGAACAACTCGTCTAAAGAAGCCGATCCAATCAACCATGAAATGATTATCAATTATTTTTTATGTTGAAAGTACGTACGATCAATTGACTTTCTACTTGGTGGGTGGATACACACACACATAAAATACGGTATAGGTACTTGGCTTGTAGTCACCGCCCATACACAAGAAAGTACAATTATTGAAACAAACACGGTGAAAATCTAATCAATCTAATCGCTTGGCAAAAATTACTTAGTTGTTCTTCAATTTACAGTGTACGGCATGTGAAGTGTAGCAAAGTGACATTGATTTAAAGAGACAACAATTGATGTGAGGACATTACGAATGAGAGTAAAAATCAACAAATCCGTGTTTTATGCGTAATTTTGACGCGTTTACTTTGTATCCACCACCCTCACAATCAATACGCACGATTGAAAATTCAGCAATTCTGATAATCAATGAGTCAACATTGGGTTTTGGCATCGAGAGAAAGAGAAGAGGGCAAGAGAGCATACACATTCAAGATAGTATATGGTTCAAAAAATCATCGCAGAGAAATCATCATCACTAAGAATAAGCAAGAATTCAATTTGTTTATTCAGTTCAGTGATAGCTTCCCACTGGAATGAGGGGAAGGAACAAGAATAGCACACGATTCCAGTGGGAACCATCCCATCTATTCTCGGTATCAGAAAATTTTAAGAGAAACAAAATCCGTTAAAGCTAATTGGCAACGCAAATCAGAATCAATCCAACTCCAGGGAAACATACAACAAACAATCTAGTTATATAGTTCAAATTCATCTAAAAATTCGAAATTGCTATCAAATTCTGAAAATTCAAAACACAGAATTATGCAGAATTACTTCCATGGTTCGTTCCACTACGAAAAACGCAAAAATACACATTCAAATTATCGAAATGCTAAGCTGCAAATTGGTACTTTTAACTCCATGTCTAAACATGGATGGTTAATTATGGATTATGTTAATTATATACAATTTTTATATTGATATAAGTAACTTCAATGCGATAACAAATTCAAGAGATAGAACAAGAGAAGAAGAGAACAGTTTGAAGTAGAAAACAAACCCTACATCGATCCTACTACTCTCAAATGTTTACGTTTCGTAAGCAGTAAAATATTATAATATAAAATTTAATCTTTGTAAACAATAGTATTAGTGTGTAACGCATTGTCTCTTCGTGGAGATTGAATATGAACAGTTGAACATTAGTCTCGGCACGAAAATCAAACACCGAATTAGCAAACTTGAGAAAGCAGGGGGGATGATGTCGCAATTCGAATCAAATTGGTGGCGGGTGAAGGCGACTCAATCAATGGATGCCCGTTATTTTAGTTTATATGATATTATTTTTATCGTTATTATTTAAATTGGCAATTTTAAACGATGAGCATTGATAGAACAGAACAGATAAATAAATCAACAAAACGAGAGTGAAAAATCGAAAAAAAATAAATTTATACAACAGAAATGAATCGAAAAGGATTGAAACGCTTTTGCACGAACGAACGAACGAACGAACAAACGAGAACAAGGATTCTAAAAAGTATAAACACGTTCGCTTAATAATTAATTAATCAATAATATATATAAATTATTTATATATATATAATATGTGTGCAAAAGGGGCACTTTGGCGATTGCCATGCAGTCACAACACTAACACTTACTATAGTTGTCATAATTATCATTATTCTCCAGATATATTAACGTGATTTCTTCCATGTACGGGAGCTCAACGCGATATAATATTTCACCTGTACTATGAACACACAGAAAGAAGCCAAAAAAGAAAAAATTCATATATAGTATAAACCAAAATCGACACCGCTAGTTGTAAGAAAGTTTCAATTCTCTTATAACAATATATCGTAATCATGTAACTTTGCAATCAGTAGAGATATATATGCTAACTAGAATCATTTTCAGAGTGTTGAATCATTTTAGTAGGCAGTGGAAAGTAATAAAACGTGTACTGTACCTTCGGCGTTGGCATCTTCTTGTGTGTAGCACAGCATGAACGCTATAAACAAACGAAAGTCATCAATTAGCACATTGTTCGTTTGCATCATCAAGTTTATCTCCCACCATTTTATTAGTTATCAAATTTAAGTGAAACCCAAATTAGTTCGAGCTGTGTCCCGTCCGTTTTTTATTGGTGTATTTGTTAGTACTTACATTGCATTTTCGAATCGTTATCTTGTGGAGAAATGGGTGAAACAGATTGGGAATCTAGGCGAAATTATAAGCAAATTAAAACAATACAAAACGCAACGTCACAATATATAAACGATAACGCCATTGATTAATATTGAGCGCACTACCGCTACATCGGTTACAGTGGGATAAAGAAATAAAAACCATAAACCCCAACAAGTAATCAGAGAAGGATTGATGGTAAGCTTACGTTCTTGATCGGAGCCGTCTTCGGACTTGTCGTCCTTGCTCTTCATGAACGGGAACTTCCGGCTGAACGAGAAGTTCTTCTTTTTCCTATCTAACGTCGATTGCTGCAATGATAACCATTCACCCGCACACATACCCCGGATTTAGTGTCTTGATTGAATTTAAAAGCTTTTAGTGTGCGGAATGGAATTTTAACAGCGGAAGGACTTCGTTGGGTTTACTTATTTAATTGGAGCGGTGTCATGTTGAACGTACCTTTTCCAGTATGTTCGGCATATGTCCCTGGAACTTGACGGAGCGATCGCGCGCGCGTTGCTTGCGCTCCCATCGCTTCTTCGACGGTATGATGCCCATGCCCTGTTCGTCGCCCGTGTTAAGTACGCGCTTCGCCTGCCACCATTCATCGTCGCTGGCGTTCGTCACGTGCAGAATGTCGCCGTAGTGGAAGGCGAGTCCTCGACTCGGCAGGCCGTCGTCCTTCATCGGATCGTAATCGAATAATGCTCTGTGTGTGTACACCGCGAAAAGTTAATAAAAGTCAAAGCATAGTAAAATGATGCAATTGGCACCTGACGTAGAGCGAGCGCTTCTGCGAAGTGCGCAGCAGAGTGCCGCCGGCACTGCCACCGCCGCTGCCGCCACCACCGGCGGTAGTGACCTGCTGCGACATTTGCTGCTTGAGCTCCTGGATCTTTGCCTCGAAGCGATTGTACTCCTCGGGCCGGTACTGCACGACGATCGTCACCGTCTGGCTGGTGCCCTTTAGCGCCTGCGCCGCCTCCTCGTGCGTCGCATTGCGCAGATTCGCACCATTAACGCTGATGATCTGATCGCCGCGCCGCAGCTCGCCGCTCTGGTCCGCCGAGCCGCCAGCCGAGATGTACGAGATGAAGATGCCCTCGCCGTCCTCGCCGCCGACGATGTTAAAGCCGAGGCCGGAAGGGCCCTTCTGCAGCACCACCGTTCTCACATCCCTGCAAACCAAACGCGAGGGCGTCCGCGTCGGATTAGACGTGCGCGCATCCACCGTCTACCATATGTGTGTGATGCGTTTCGAAAATCAGCGATCAAAGTGTGTTTATCATCGTTTCGGCGCACTCCGCCACGCCGCCCACGCATTGCGGGAATCCGCGCAGGACTCTCAAATGGTACCGCAAAACGTGTGGACGCGTGGAGCGCACCTGTGAAACTCCACGCTATTGTCTTCATCATTCGGTGGGACACGTCGTGGAACATTCGAAATAGAGAAGATAGAGGAGACAGCCGGTACACCGAAACATCGATATCGACTCACGTGCTGTCGCCTTCGCAGCCACTCACAGTTCGTCGCATTATGTGCAAAATATGTATGGAAATACTTGCTCGATTCGCAGAAATTGATAGGGTGGTCAGGCTGGTAGACAATGAGCGAGCGCACAGACGATGATGGCTTTGTGTCGGCCCGGAGCAGCGGGACGCTGCGTTACATGACCTAGCGCAACGATCGGGGGAGGACTGTGCGAGCCCGGCGCCTTCGCAACGCAGCCACCCCGCCGACGCGCGTCCTGCGGCGGCGCATCAGCCACAAGAGAGCGCACACTGAACCCCACAGGTGGCGGACACGACGCGATGCCCCAATCAATATTACCCCGCTACATTTCTATATTTAAACAGCCCGCTTGTGAAGAGATAATATGCGCGCGCGCGCGCACGCCGGAAATTATACATCTCCAAATGGGCAGGCACAAAATATGACGATTCTCAATGCGCACCCGATCACGACGCGCTCTCTCTTTGCGCCTAACCACCTACATTCCAAACATACCGCTACTACTACTATCATCAAACCAGTGTGTAACGCAAAACGGTTATAATGATAGGTCTGCGATGACGATGAAGACGAAGTGGCAGTGTACTATTTGATATCTTGAGTTGATTACCTTTTGAGCTTATCTTTGTTGCGACTGAAGCGCCGGCTGAGGGTGGCGAACGTGGTGCGCAGCGGAAACGATTGCTGCTTGTTTTTCGTCATTTTGCACACTCCGACAATTCAAACTGAATCCGATTTTGAATGCGGAGAATCGGCGATTGCTGAAGGAGTGGCGTCGCCGCACCGGTCCACGACTAACGAGAGTTGGCCATGCGGTGCGCGCACCACGTACTGAATAATTCCCCCCACGGCACGGAGAAACGAACTTCATTTAAAATTAGTTTCGTTGCATAAACACACATCCCATGCGTGCGCGCTTCCAGTCTTTATAACCAAGTAACTCAACCTCTGTGCAGCGATATGAATTCGCACGCGTAGTCAAAACATTTAAACAAAGAGTCATATCATTAAACGTGCGTATTGATTTGATTAATTTGCAATAAATAATGCGATAACAGCCATAATACAAGACAAATGCACGTAATAAAATCCCGTAATTGATTTCGTCCAAATCGAGGCCAACATTGAGAGTGACCAACATCGTATGTATCTCCTCCATTCACGAATAAAATTCAACGCGAGGCGAGCCGATGTGAAGAGGTCAATCATGTCGCAAAGTACTTCTACTTCGATGCGATTTTCCTTAATTCCATCTCTCACGTCTTCCGTCTATTCACACGTGCGTGTGAACGCGATATCAAACGATATCAATTTCTGGGTTGCTCGCACTTTTCGGGCGACAACTTGTCGCCGGCGGGAATTGTGTCGTCTTTGATTAGAAACTCAACGGCGCGGCGCCACAATAAAAATCGTGTGCGAAGAAGACGCAAAAAGTAGGCAAGAGTTTTGTCATGTGCTTGCGTAGCCACCCCCCAGGCGCAGGACATATTTTCCGTGCGGCAAACAAACATCGGCGTGTTTTTGATTCGATTTGCGAAGTAGTTTAAGTTGCCGCCTGACCTGCAATGATTGCGTCGACCGGAAGGTATATGTAGTTTAAACTTTTTAAATTACGTTTGCAACGTCACAACCGTACAAATGAAGAGAAACTTTATGTAATGGAGTACGTAAACAATTGTGCGAAGAGCATTGATTGCAATTGTGGCTTTTTTCGGATGGCCCTCGAGTCAATGATGAATTAGAAATTTCGGGACGAGACGTCGGCCACCGCCGGCCGCCGGCGTTTCACGCTCTGAATGGAATGCCAGATGAAGACGGGCACTTCTCACATCGGCGCCAATCGCGTTATAATAAGCAGGCGCGCATTAGGCAATAATTTCTTTCAGCGCTCATGCACGTCTATTAACTGTATTTAAGCGTCGCTTATCGAAGAAATGGCCCCCGATCGAGAGAAGAAGTCGGCCACGTACATCCGAATTTGGACATCCGACGAACCACGATATATGCAGCTGTCCTAAATTTACTTTCTAAGTGGCGAGACACAACGCGAAACGGCGACACACACGCTTCGACTTCGGTTGAGACAATAAACGCCCAATCCATAAAAGCGACGCGACGCGTTTATCGTTTCCGTGCTTTATTATTACGCCCGCCTCGCATTTCAATCGGTTGAGATATATTACCTATGCGTACGTTTGCACCGGAAAAGTTTACATTACCGTTCGCATGAGTAAATGTTTAAATTTAAACATTGAACAAACGATAAGAAGCGTCTAAGTGCGCGCCAGTTGCAGAAAGGTATGCCGCACGTTGAAGAAGTGGAAGTTATTCTGACACCTATTCTTAGACACACCGGAGGTTTCGCACGCACGCGCTCGCGCGCAAATAACATTCAGTGCAATATGCTTGCTGCACAGCGCTTTGTTGCTATTTTTGGCTCGCCGCAACTTGTGACAAATGTGACAGGCAAATGTGGAGTTATGTGACGAGGAGCGCCGCAAAGAAAATGATTCCGAGGCGTGTTCGTTTCATAAATATTAATACGTATGTGCATACAGTTATTATTAATATTATCTATATTCAAACGATATACTGAACGTGAGCAATAATTTCGCGGAAGCATCAACCGAATGATTCAACGAGTGAATTGATTAAAATAATATAATGGCATTGATATATAACGACATGCAGATTAATTTAATCAGATGGAATGAATCAAACAAGTGGACATGACATATTCGCTGACTTTCTCGCAAATTTCCCGTTTGCAACGTGCCAATTACTAAATATTTATTTATCACCAACGCAGCACGCGTGCAACACGTGCGTTGCATGCGGTCCACGCACTCACTCTCCAACAAATCTATAATAATTAGCCGCACAAACAGACGCGTTTGGAAATATATTTAAATTTATACCGAGAAACCGCATGCATTGCACGTAGGTACACACTACATACTTTCTCTAGGCGTCCATGAAGAGATGAAACGAGCTAAGCCCACATGCTTCCTCTTCTTCAAATTCCGCGCCGTATTTGATTTGGTTCGAAACAATCTGGGTCAACGCGATTTTTAATTACCAAAGGAAAAATTAGTCAAAACCAAAACGAATACAAATCCTACAATCCCGAATGGTAATGTTAGGTGTCACGATGGCAATGTGCAAAAAACGTAAATAATGGCTGCAAGGAAAAAAGTAACAATTTACTTGCGGTGTCCACAACACTCTAGCGAGGGTTTTAAACTCGCCACAAGTTTTCTCATTAGCCGCCCCCCCCCGATCCCCACCGCGCACGGTCATTAGTTCAAGTGTCTTGCGCGTCCGTAATTAATATTCGCATTTAAGTGACAGCCGCTTAAAAAATAACATCCAACGGCTGAAGAAATTATTATGCATTAAATATGCATCATCGGCGCGCACGAATGAATAGATATCGGGCCGTTTGCGAATTCAATTTAGCGCACTGCGATCGAAGGGAAGGAAGAGCGGCATTAATATCGCTCGCGCCAAAGACACTAATGAAAATGAATTATTCAATTGATACCTCCTTGGAAGCGGACCGGAGCCGTTATTAACCTTTCTTCACACTGCTGCACACCCTCCTCGCCGTATGCGACGACAGTATTGGGAAAATGTTGCCGGGTATATGTGTCTAGCGCAGAATGCACGAATCGGTAATTTTTCAAATTTATCGCCGCGCCATCCGACCGATCGTCGTGCGCGCGTGCGCACGCCGAACATAAATATTATACGCGAGGCGTAAAAATGGTTGGCGGTGAAAACTAAACATTCAACCAACCCCCGCGCATATGCCGCAATATTATAGCGCGGGGAGGGCAGTTTTATGAAAGAGCCCAGCGCACATGCAAGAAAATCTAAATATGTATTATACTTATGCTATTAGAGAAATAAAAGCGACGACACATCCCGAGGATTTATATAGGCAAAATTTATATTTTACGCGCATGCATCATGCCGGGCGCGTGAGGATTTTTTACGTCAAGGCTATAAAAATGCAAATATTGGAAACGACGGACGGACGGAGAGGCCGACCTTCTGTTTAGATTTATTTTTTCATCTGCCGACACCAAATGTGTAATGTTGTCCTACTGGAATTTGAGCGCTACTGCGAAATTCAATACATTCAGCGTTTTTGGGATATTCCCAATCTACATCACGACAATTTCTTGGTAATAAAGACTGGTCACGCAAATGCACACACACCCATGATCAGCGTCTACGAACCTCTTCTTGAGCAGTTTGTTTAAATCCACATTTTCGGGCACTGGACACCTTTCTCTTTGCCACGGAATGAACGATTGTATCCGGAGAGCACGTAACTTTTTACGTATAATCGCTTAATCGGCGAGCACACCGCAAACGCAATCGGTCGCGGATGTGTGAATACTGAATGACTGAATTGGTCGTCGATGGCAACGCGTGGCCCGCTGCCACCGGCGCCGCGGTCGACGAGGAGGAGAGGTCGTCGTCGTCGTTGCGTCCGCGAAAACGCTACTCGCGAGGCGCTGCTGATGATAATCGAATGAACGTAACGGCAGCGCGACACCGACACCGAACGCGACCTTCCAAAGTGGTACAAGTTCGACTATTCGATGCAATTCAATGTAATTAAAGGTCACACACTAATTAAAAATTATTTCACACTGGCTAAGCAGCTAAGGTTAAGAAATAGCAAAACGTTTAACTATACGCGTTGATGTTAATGTTGGATCCGCACTGGCGCACCTCGCCCGAATGATTGGAATGCAAGACGCAGTCGAAGGGACGAGGAACACTATGGCTTTGCCATCACGTGACGCATCGGTTGAATATGCAGACAGAAATAACTGTGTCTGGTTGGAGAGTCGTAAGCGAGAGTGAAATAACTATTGGGGTCGGTGAGCCCTTAATACCCTCACCCTTATGCTGCAACGTAACCGAAATCGTTGGAAGCCATACACAATCGCCCTCTGCACCCTATTGCGCATACAGAGTGACGCAGAAACTATGCAAATGTGCTCACAATCAGTAATAAGATTTACAATAAGAATTGTATGCAAATAGCGTGTGGTTGAAATGCAAATTAATTGCAATGGATGGCAAGTCATCGAAAGAAAGAAATAAAATGCAGATATTCTGTGTATCGATTCCGATTTCAAAACTTTATAGCGTGCAATCGCTCCGCATACAGCAGCCTTGTTGTTATTTTGTGCGGCAACTTTTCAGCATTTTGAGCGAGAGCGCATTCGAAAACCCGATGAGGCCAACCGACGACGATGTGGCGCGGCACGAAGAATCGTGAGCGCAGCGCAGCGAGGCATAATCATATCGACGTTGAATTTCATTAATATCCGAAAACTCTCGTTGCACATCCATACAACTTTTGCCCATTCCCGGCCCCGCCGATGATGTTGAAACTTATTTAATATTTTATTCAATGCGCCCGCTTTATGAAAGCGCTTTAAACTTCCAAATGAAACGGATGGAGATTTTGCCATGTCGGATTAAATACGAACTCAATATTACGGTCTTTGGCTCTCAATTGACAATAATTAAACATGCGCGCATCGTTCATGCGTTCGTTAACGATCAACGATTATGAATAGCGGCATCATCGGTGTAATAATAAAAGCCACCATGAAATTGATTTGCGCTGCAGCGGCGATTGTAATGTCACGGATCTCTTGATGAGTCGCACCATCATAATAATAATGCTAATGCACCGCATGATATACCGCGTGACGCTAATCATTTGCGTTGCGATGTTTTTCGCAAAGCATTTAAAAGCTTGATGCGCGCGACCATTTGCAAATTTGCCAAAGTTGGAGGTAATCAAGCGATCAATAGCTTTATTATTTAGGAGGCATGTGCGAAACGCACAAGAAAAGTGTTATTTCTATGCACGACAAACAAAAACGATATTTATGTGCAAAACGTGCATTTCTTCGTCACGATTAATTATTGAACAGCGAAACATGGAGAACAAACGCCCAACGCCATATTCAAAACTTATAACTTATTCAGCACACGCTGGAGACGAATAGCGCAAAGAATGCGTCCAAACAGTGCAGAATTCGAATGCGCCGTGGATTCATGTTTGCATTACGAGTCACGAGCAGCAGTAGCAGGCAGCAGGAGCAGACGTCGTAGATCGCTCTTTGATCGAACGCACACGCGACTTGCGAAAAGTTTGCGCGCCGGGCGACATTTGTCGCGCGCACACCGAATGCAAATGCGGACGAATTTGAAAGGAATAACACGCGCGACGGGATAAGAGAAAAGACGAGAAACTATCTTTCGCCGAGCAATCAGTGCCGCAAACTTTATAACTTTTTGAATAAATACGCATATCTGCCTGCGCAGCAAACGACAAACAAAAATCCGAAACGATTTTGTTGCGTTGCGTAAGATTAAAACGTCACTAAGCAAATCCTATTTGCTTTTCATTGCCCCGCGTGCGACATCAAAGTGATGAACGGTTGCAGGGCAATCGGTCGCCGGGGATCGATTCCGGTGGGCGGGTATGAAATTGTTGGCAAACCACACTCACCTTGTGATGTCTTCGGCGCTGACAGCGCGCGGTGTCGCCGAGTGTAATGCGAGTGATGATGAATGTAGAGATTCTGCGTATGGATGCTTCACTGCTGTAAACAAACAAGAGTCAATAGATGAGCGTTACGTTTTTAAATGGCAGCCAGAATTTAGCCCATACATAATTGCGGTGAATACGATGGCTCCGAAGCGGGTGGTGGTGGTGGTGGTGGATTGAAGGCACTCTGTGTTTTCGCGACGATAAGAATAACGCGATCGTGCGTTGCTTTCAACGTCGCCACGGCGTCCTCGTGCGTCACATTCTCCAGGTTGACTTCTCCACGCTGTAAACGAAACAGAATTTCAATTCGAACCATTTAAATTCCATTTTTTTCTTTGCGCGCACGCAACGTACATTTTTATTTTAATCCTAAGGCTTCAACCTTAATAATAATAATAATAATAATGTCCGCTTCATTAACACAGTACATAAAAAAACGACGGTAAAAATGTAAAATATAAAAAGAAATGTTTCAGATAAAGGTACGTTATCAGCGAGGTAAGGGCAATAAAGCACGCAATCGTTACCACAATTGCAAACGCTTCGACTATGAGAAATGGATGACTCACGGGTGGATCCTTGATGGCGACAAGCTTATCGCCGACGGCGAGTCTGCCGTCCACCTGCGCGGCGCCGCCGTCCATCACCTTGGTGACGTAGATGCCATTGTCGCCGGGGATGTGCTGGTTGCCAATGCCGCCGGCGATGCTGAAGCCGAGCCCCTTGTTGCCCTTAAGCAGCTCGATCTCCAGCAGTCGCATCGCCGACGACTGCCGACGTCGTCGCACATACTGCAAGGATAAGAAAAATGGAATCGATTGTTAATAACCAGTGCGTCAATAACCTGTGTGATGGAGCCGTGCTCGTGCACGGCGAATGCGCGAAAAGTGCGCCCGCCACGACCACTATAAATCCGCGACAACTGCGGCAGCAGAAATACAGGCATTTGCGTTTCGGTGAATGCGCCGGGCACACCGTAGCACACACGACTGGCGCTTGCCGCGTCGCACCCGCCGCCAACGACGACGAATGGCGCGGAAAATCGTTGCGGGCGCGCGGGCGCAATTTTGCGTGTCGCGAATTACAACTGCAGCGTAATCGACTGGCTGCTGCGGACATCGATTACTAGCCTACTGCTTTGTTGCGCGCACCAAAACTATGCCGAGCCAATGCTTACCAATTTGACGGCGTTGCCGGCCTTCTTGAGCGCATCGACGGCGGCGGCGTGCGGCACGTCCACGACGCTGATGTCGTTCACTTGCAGAATGGAGTCGTTCACC
>JARJDR010015737.1:0-15583 GCA_030264135.1 Myllaena sp. GC000078 | reverse complement strand
TTATAAGCAATTCCAGGTATATGTAATTTCAGGTACAAGGACCAAAAATTACGAACGTACTAACCGAGTGCACGTTGTAACCGAAAACGTTCTATCCGATCAAATTTACATGGAAAATGTTAGGGGCCATCCTGAGGTGAACGTTATATCCGAGCAAACGTTATATCCGAGTACGTTATAACGAAGTTCTACTGTACTTGTAATTTGTAACGATGACAACCACTTTGGCTCTTTGGTGGAGGGATTAGAAAGTTATCAGCTGTGAGCTATCGAAACACGTTAATTGCACGATTGCTCTTACAATTTAGTACAAAACCAAAATGAGATAAAAATTGCTGCTGTGCTTCCAAATTGGGTCTTTTATGAAGGTTTTAGCGGTTAAAAGGAATGCAAAAAGACCTGTTTCGGTACTCAACTGGTTACGGTGAAACATAGTACCCTATCTCTGACATATCTGTAGGCGTAGGCCCTTTTTCTTTTTCATTAACCGTTCAACAGCATCTTGGCATGGAGCAATGCGCATTCAGTAGCAGTGCACTCAGGCACGCACGCACTCTGCAATCGTGGGCGGTACAAAAAGGTATTCGCTGTATTGTTATCATAAATATCTCTCGGCTTATCGGTAAATATTTAATTTCGGCCTTCTCCTACGTTTACAAGGCAATTCACTTGTTCCGATGGGACGACGTGTGCGACGTGTGTGACAATGCTGGCGTGTCAATGGGTTTTAGGGCGTTGTTGACCGTAAACGCCCATTGATTCCCGCACATCCTGTTCTGTTTTAAATACCTGCTAATAGTCAATATCTTTATGACGTCGCCGTCGTCGACGACAGGTATTTTCTTTGAGCGTTTCTTTGGAAGCAGCATTGTCGCGTAGAGCAAACAAAATTTCTAGTATGTATATAAGTATACTTTGTGTCGTCCCTTCGTGCATATGAATGTATATGAGCGCTGCTCAAGGATCGCAGGAGATGGTGGTGAGAGATGGAGATGGGCGGCAGTCGGACCGGGAGGAAGATAACTCAAACACAAACCGGATTGTCACTTTTGTTGATTGACCATAAAAACACCTGCAGCTTGGTCCTCGTCGGTGCTCTCGACGCGAGAGAGGACCATATAAGGTTGTATCGGCAATTGCCAAGTGCTGCGCGTCTCGCCGGTAACGGAGACGGCCGGAGAAGGTGATGCTGTGGCATCTTGTATACTAATGAGGCGCTGGCGCACAGCGCACAGGTATTCCGGTGGGAACAGGTACGGAACGTGGTGGTGTTGTTTTGTAGTCGTCGACTCCAGACGCGGGGCGGGCTCCGATTGCATTGTCGTGCACGACGGGTGGTGGCGCCGATCGGTAACGCACCGGCGCGCCTTCTTCGCCGAAGATGCGCGCTTATCTGCGTCTTCCAGCGGCATCTTATCGCTTACACAATGGACAATTAGTCAATGCTTATGTCGTTGGGTTTACAATCTAATGCGAATACTACTTCACTAAGCAGACAATGGCAATAATGAAAGAGAAATTAGAAATGCATCATGCTGCACGTCGGCGTTCGTCGCGGGAGAAGAATTAAGTTAAAACGCAAATGCATTGTGCAAGAATTACACAGTCGCCGTCGTTCGAATGGTGGATTAATTGCAAACACGTGCAGCGAAATTCAACAACGTAACCATCGGCTGTTGGCCCACACACCGGCAAAAGCCGAAAGCAATGCAAATCGCTAATTTCGTTAGGCGAATCGCATGCCATGCGAAATTCGAAATTATTGCATCTGGCGCTCACAGCGCGAAACACAACGTGCGGATTGGATTTTCTTCTTGCTTCTTAGCAAATTTATATGCCTGATGCCTCGAATAGGAAATTCGATTTGGTCGTCGGCGTTGCGCCTTCTGTCGCGCAATGTGTACACACAGACGCATATGGTCATGCTGCCGCCAACGATCTGCAACGGGTGTGTATGCTCGTATTATGCGTGCGTGCGTGTACATTTTTCCCATATCGCGATTGCGCGCGCGGCCCGCGACCAACTGTCATCGCATATAGTGAAGAGCAGCCGGTCGCGCGTCGGCCAGCATCCTCCTCTTTCGCGATACCGTCGTCTATCACGCCGCATTCACTGTTTGCGCATATGCATTACTTTGTTTTTATCGCGCACCCACGGCGACTAGCCCGGGCACTTCGCTCCAATAATGAAATGCGCACGTATGTCACCCAATGAAGTCACCATCTGTCGATGTGTGTGCGCGCGCGCGGATGAAAAATTCAAAAATCAAACACCAGCCCGCGCTATTGTCGCGGTGTTCATCAAGAGGCAAATATGGTGCGCAAATCCAATGTGGCGGATTGGGTTTGATTCGCCCATGTGTGCAACTTTTTCAAATTATTATCAATGCACGCGCAAACACACCACATGTGACCAATAATTATTTGCATTAATCACCAACCGGAACACGCGGTTTTTCATTCGTCATAAAATCACAATCAATACAATACGTTAAACATTATATGTTGCAAATAATTTTCTTACATTAAATTAATTACTCATGTGATATAATCAACTTGCTATGGTTTCGAAGAAGTAAGTTTTTTTTTTAACTTTCAAAAATCATATTTTTACGACCAGAAAGTTGAGAATTAATTGAATCAACTTTTACACGTGTGTGATAACTTTCAGCCTTCCTTACAATCACCGGCGGCGATCACACTTGTGCACGCACGGGCACCGAGATAATTCGATGGTCGTTTTTTTGTCGCCGTGCGCATAAAATTGAAATTCGGTTGGGCGCATGCATGCACAACGCCGGACTGGACCCATTACAATGGACGTTCACGTGACGTTTGTCTCTCTCTCCGTGCGCCAAGTAAATGCATGAAGTATAATTAAAAAACGCGTCATGCCTGCGCACTCGCGCACGACCATCAGCGGACGGACATGTGGTCAATTTGATTACAGCAATCCCGGATGACAATGTTGGAACTTTATCCGACGATGGTAGCGGCGAGACACGATTGACCACTTCCTTCACAATTAACGAAGTGCTCTTCTCTGTGCTCATCACAAGCGCACCCGAACAATATAAACGTTCTACCGCGGTCGCAGACGACTTGAAAATGCGTCGTAAAGTTTACGTTTCATTCAGTCATGCATGATGAAAATGATTCCCAATGTTTGAGATGCTGATGCTCTAAAAAGCGAATTATATGGTGATCGCCAGATTTACAGCCGAGAGAAATGCGAAACATTTGAATTATTCAAATCGATTCAAATCAACAGCATGCGGTTGCAAATCACGCATATGTGATCGGCGCGCGCGCGCGCGCTCATGCAGCTGTGCGTTTTACTCCAGCGGGCTCCAATTATGACGAGTCGCGAAAAATCGCACGTTATACATTTTCTAACGAATTGGACGAATCGGCGTTATGCGTTTGCGCATACTTTTCCGAAAGCTAAATGCGGCGCGTGAAGTGAAAGTCGCGCGCGCTCGCGCGATTTCGAACGTGCGGGCGCGCGATTAGCGTTGCGTCTATACACCCACACGCGACCGCATGAAAAGATTGCGATTGTGCCGCGGCACATCAGTCGCAGCCGGATTGACAGTGCACGTTCGATGCGTATAGCTATGCCTCTCGCCAACTTTCTAATTTTTCTTGTCGCTGGCGCGGTTTTTTTTTTTTGCCAATATTGTTTTACTTCGAATACAATGAAACACAATGATGATATTTGAATAATGTCGGTTGGCATTCGGCCAGGAAAGGAAATGTTTATTTGTGTGTATGCATGAGTTCTTATCAGGAACGCAATGCAAAGCGGAAGTTGCACCCATGTTTACCGGTTGTCCCCGTCGGTGTCGTTGCGCACTAAAAAGAAGTCATCGCATGAAATTAATCAGAAACAATCAAAGCATGGAGCACAGGTACTACACTTGGTTGATTCCTGCATGATGTTTAGTACATTTTTAATTATTATGGCGTGGAAGTTGAAGTATGAAGAAGGAAGAAGATTCCGGTCTGTTCGATGTGCTTCGATGTGCACCCGTACGTTATTAACTCGATTTTAAAGCAGTAGCAGTAGAAACGCGACGTTTCGATGTTTCCGATGTTGAAAGAAAACGCTAATTAGTCGCCATACGTCATTCACGAGGATGGTACGCATTCGCGCTTAAGCAACTTTATATTAAGCATTAAATTTTACCTATTACGATTTTCACATTTGCTGGTGATAATCTAACATTGTTGCACGATGAAATAATTTTGTAACTCTCATTTTACTATCAATTTTATAGGATTTAGGTATATTTGTATAGAAAATGTAATAAAACTAGAACCATCGTGGAGCACTAGCAGACAGACTGTCGACGATGTGATCAAATCAAATTAACAAGGCATTCGATTCATTACGGACTTTTATTAAATGGGGAGAGGCGCTCGTCCAATATATTACATAGCGTATTCCCCACACGTGCGCTGCCAGCAGGATGCGGAACGATGAGCAAAAAGTAGGCAGGAACATGGAGCAAGTTACCCATTGCTCGCTTCAACGCCAAGTCCGTCAGTGATGCTGCGCAGTTTCATGCATGTGCTGTGCGACATTGAGAAGGGATAAAATGAATGGCACGAATTAATACTGCCGATGCGAGGGCTAGGGCTAGCTTAAGCATATTGGGTCGTGATTGTTTGTATAATTTATATGGTATTTGACTAGCAATAAGTATGTAAAGGAATTCCAAATTGCAAATTTTTACGATATTTAATATATTTACCTTTATTATCGAATATACATTATTCTCTGTTAATCTCTCAGATTTCATTGAAGCATTTAATTATGTGACGAGCTGCCACTATTTACAGGTGGGTAGGATATAGATAGAGGATGTTTGATTAAGAAAATGGTTTCTTGTTTTATAATTTCACGGACCTTTCAAGACTTCACACGCCCACGTGCCAGCGTATTCATATATAGTTCATGCTTCTATTAATAATGGTAGAGTTTCATAGTGTTTATGCTTATTGAGCCGATTGAGGCTATTTGTTTTTATATGGTTTCGTATATGTAAATGGTTGTTGGTATAATGGCCTGATTATTTGTGAGTATAAAGTGTTTTCAGGGTTTTGTTTATCCTTTCTTGAGGGTTTGTCAATATTAAAATCGGTTATGTTATGAGGTAAATTACTTTTTTAAATTGCAGACCAATTGCAGATTATATATTATATTCAAAACTATTTACAATAAAAATAAAATAAAATAATTCTCAAGATAAATTATTTATCAAAGGGTTTATATTTTGTTAAATGGCTTTTGTTAGTTTATTAACTTCTCGAATTTGTTATACAAAATTCGTTTGCTTATTTCGAATACCCCGAGTATGTATTTATATAACGCGAGTTTGTTACAAAAGTAATGTACGGTTCGCCGACTAGCGACGAAAGGACGTAATAAAGCATACAGAAATCGGTAAATATAAGTTAAGTTATACGTGATGGTGGAAGCTCAGTATTTTATGGTATTTTCTACCTACATGCAGGAGATGCGCTCCTGATACGTCTTTGCGTATCACATGTTTTCGGCAAACGCTAAGGATCAGTACCTGCGTTTTACAACAGACCTTTCTTTACCCTCAATAAACCAAACCAAACTCAAATTGAAAAAAGGGTATATTGGGATAAAGGTCCGCTGTGTAACGCAGGTACTGCGTCTAAACGCTTGCCCATTTTTTGAACACTCTCTGTGTACTTATCGTCTCTTCTGTTATCCTGATAAAAATGTGATGCAAAAGTTACAAATGCAGTCTGAAGCAGTCAAGTAGGTAGGTATCCATAGGTATCCTTGTTGTGGAATTGTTTTCCGAATATACGAGTTTGAATTTTATTCACTACCAGTTTTCCATGTTAACAATCATTAGGTTGCGGCACCAGTCGTGTAGCGTTTGAAATTTTAATTTTGGTTGCACCATCAGTTATTTGTTTGTTGCTGGGTTTGCTTGCTGCAGTAACCACGGTGTCGCCAATGGTTGCGTCACCGTGGTCTCTCACTGACACACGTCTGTGACTGACACTGGCACGCACTGGCTTATGGGGCATAACCAGGCATAACCGCATAACCAGCATAACCACCAGTGGTCACCAGTGGCCACCACAGGGCCACCAGCAGCCAACAGTGGCCAACAGTTGCAACAGTTCGACGACCAGCGCCAGCGATAGGAGAAGACGTGTTTGCGATATTATTTTCATCATGCACTTCGATGCGATAAGCTTTATAACAACAATTGAGTTCAGATTAGCACTTTGGGATACGTCATCAGATGAGTACGCCAACCGAGATTTAAAAGAGAAATGTTGGGAGGAAGTGACAAATATGTTTGGTGGAGAAGGAATGGGTCCCAGAGAAAAGAAAGATTTGCGTAAGTTTTCATTAATTTTCGTTCGATAAACATAAGTAATTAATACAGTTATGTATGTAATTGTGCTGTTCATCCTCCCCGAATTAAATTCGAAGCCGTTAATTCCCATATGAATATCCAAAGAGCTCATTTTTCAAGTTTGACCGCTTGGTTGGCGATTTGCAATGCATTCGCCACAATGACGTTGTTGTAATTTGGATCTCATATAGCGAGCAACACAAGAGTATTAATTTTTGTAATTATAATACAATGATCCCGAATCCGTAGTTTTAATTAGTCTTATCTGCTTTCCGTCGATTGCGCCAATACAATAAGGAAAGTTATACCCAGCTTGAAAATAGTAATGCAGTTTGATGCAGTTCCACACATGAACATCCACTTCTTACATACATATTTAGAACAGTAAATTGATTTGATTTTCAGGATTAGAACTTCAGAAGAGATGGAGAGGGCTAAAATCATGCTACGCTCGAGAGCTCAAGAGGCAGAAATCAATCAGAAATGGATCCCGCGGAGGACGAAAAAGTGAATATATTTATTTCAAACAATTGCAGTTTTTGCAAAGAGTGAAAAACATAACAGATGAAATAAATGATACTGCAGAGAAAGATCCGATAGCAGATCGCTTAGAAAAACAAAGAGCAGCAAAGAGAAAGAGCACAGTGTTAAATAGATCAGTTGAAACCAGCGAAAGACGAGACAATAATGAAAACGACGAAGACCGTTTATTTTTATTGTCCTTGCTCTCTTCTCTACAAGATGTACCTCGTGAGAGAAAAATGGTTACAAAAATTCGACTGATGTCTGTGTTGCAAGAAGCTGTAGAAGGCAAAACCATGAAATCTGATTCGATCTGATTATTGCGAAAGCTATTATACTGAATAAACAAATCTTTCACTGAAGGCGATTCCAATTTTGTGTTTATTGTGATCACAAATACATCCAATATCCAGACATTTATTTCAAAAATGTTGTATATACAGATGAAAGAAAGACTACACACTATAAAATTATTAGTATATAAAATGAAAATCTATCATACTTGTATTCAAAACTAAATTAAAATTAAGCAAAAGCATCTTCACGATCTGCACCTACACCGTCGCCGTCCTCTAACGACGAGAAGTTTAAGAAATGTGCTGGCCGGTGCACCTCATGGTAAAACTCCTTTGGATTCGCCAATTGTAATTCATACTTCATGTTCGGATCGTGCCTCACACCTAAAGGTATAAAAAATACATATGCAACATTATTACAGTTGTTACTATAATAGAATGAAACTTACCCATGAAGTTGTAATTCCAACTTCCTTGACTGGGCACCATAAAGAAGCCTAGGAACCGATCGCTCAATAGCATTTGGACCTTTTCGTAATGGCTAGGAAGGTACCCTTTAGGATTGTTGCCCTTGTCTGTGTTCTGCCGTCCCCATTCGTAACCAGATGGTGTCAACTTGTACGCAGTTAACGAACATGAGCCAGGAGTAAACGACGAAGTAATAATGATGGTCTTCTCGCCATCCCAATTCGTGTTGTCTGCCATAAGTCTCGAGTGAGTACTAATATCTTGTGGCGAAAGTTGCGGCAATTCGTTTGGTTGTGTGTGAATCCAGCCGAGTGGTTCCATGTCCTTCAAGAAGGGGTGATTCGGGGGCGTAGTCGGAATATGCACGGTTTGATGTGTGCCCCATTGAGGCGGCAAAACTAAGCAGCGAAGCTCCTTGACTTGAGGATTATCCGGTGGGCTGACGCCATACAAGAACGCGCAAATCTGCGCACGCAAATCCGAAATCGTAATAAATTTCTTCAGGACATTCTTGGGAAGAATGTAAGTGTAGCCCGTTTCTTTGATGTCATCGGAACTGACATATATGTGGTTCGTGCGTAGATGTAAATTTGTAGCAGAAATTGCACGCACTCGCCACTCCGTCTTGGAGCTAAATGTTTGCGTCTCGTAATTGCTGGTTGTGCTCGTAATGATCTCATCACCGTGTTTGTTCACCGTACGCGTGGTCGTGGCGGTAAGTTGTGATTGCTCCTTCGTCTGTTTCTCAATCTCGGCGATTTGTTGACGTTGCGCCGAAGGTGCGCTGATCTCCATGCCCAGAATAATATCGCGAATCTCGGACTGTGTCAGTGATGCCACGTTTACGTTGTTCTTCTTGCCATAATCGGCCAAGATGAGATCTTTCAGCTGCACCTCCACTTTAATCCATTCATCGTCCGAAAGGGTCGGCCAGATGTGGTGAGGTTCAGTGATAGTCGTCTTGTCCGGCTTGAGAATCACCTTCGTTCGCTCGGTGTTAACGTGCAGAGCACGCAATATGAGAATCAGACGCGAGAATGCGGTGTATGACGAGATGGTCTTCAGCCAGTCATCATACAAATTGAACAACACCATTTGCGGTTCGGTGGCTTTCAGAATCAAATCGCCAAATTTCTCGATTTTGAGGCACGCTTGGAACGGCAATTGCAATTCGGATCCCTTGATAACGATGTTGGGGAAATCAAGAAGATGCACTTCGAGCGGATCCAACATGCCTTTGCGTGTAACAATAATCTGTTTCGGCTGTTCCTCGACGGGTAATGATCGAATCAAGGCAGCAACTTCTTCTGCAGTTTTCCATTTAGCCAATTGTCCCAAACGTTTCTGGCCGGCCCATACGGACGTGTGAATGATTTTCAAGAACAATTGCCCGGTGCGAGGATTAAAGATGAAAATTGCACCGTTGATAGGCTTCGTTGTTAAGTTGCCCTCGAAAGTCTTGTGAATAGTGACACGGTACACATTCGTATCGTCGACGAACCAAATAATTTGGTTTGAAAACAGTTCGCCATAATTCTGACTGGATAGATACGGCTCGGTCGGCTCGCTGGAATAGAGCTGTAGAGCTTTGCGAATGCGCTCGCGCAGGACGTATAAAGCTGGATTCGCCTTCATGATCTTTGCCATAGCTTGTTGAATCAATGGCTTGCAACCCGGAAACCAATTACCGTACGCACTGTGCAAATTATAGGCCAAGTCGATTGCAATCAATACTCCGGTGGGCGATGGGTAAATGGACATATTGTCCGTTGTGTAGTCAAGAAACTTTGCCCTGGCGTAACGCTCCACATCGTGGGAATCGTAATCTCCCCAACGGAGTTGCACGTCGATCCAGTACTTCTGCGTCGTGGTATTGTCCATTGTATCTTTAGTATCAGCTAATAGCGATGGTCTTGATACATTCCATTTATATGCGGAGAACAGCAAAATATCAGCACATGACGAATTCATCTTGTAGGATTTTCGCGGATGAATAGTTTCCTTCTGCACGGTTTCGATTTCCAACGCATCTAATTCCTGATCGAACACTTGGCACAGATCCATAACGATTGATTCGTGAACCTTCTGCCACAAGTGAGCACGGAAGATTTGAATCAGAGATATCTTCAAAGTGGGAATCTTGCCGTGCATGAAAATACCAGTCAAATCAAGCTGCACTTGGAAACCAACGTACACATTAGCACGGTTGATGGTTGGTGACCACCAGAGTGTGAAACGACGATTCGGAATTTGGTTCAAACCCGAGCGCTGTGCATTTGTCAGTTTCTTGTATTTCATCGATTCTTCAAATCCGGATGCCTTTTCCCTATACAGTAGATAAATGAGTAGAAACAATACAGACAATTGAAATTATTTGGTACTTACCAGAAAAGACCCTCCCAAGTAGGGAAATATGTGCCCTTGAACAGGGTGTGTTCGAGAATACCTTCGACACCTCCCAACGCTTGGATCATATCCGTACGATAATTGTTCAAATTCCAGAGTTTACCGTCATGCCGTTGGTGGGTCCACCAGAACGGATTTTGCTTCAATACCTGCAAAATAAATATATCAAGCAATAAATTATATCAGCTCATTTATTCTGCAACAAACCTGATACTGTTTAAATTCAGTCCTTATACGCCATCCCTTATCATACGCTAATGTATGTCGATCCTTCTGGAAGAGGGTATTGATACGCGGAATACCTCTGTCCCACGAATCCTCTAAATCTTCCAACGTTAATCTTCTGTTTTGTGCATTCGCTTCCTGCCGTTTCAGTGCATATTCCGCCCAGACGCGCTGTGAATCGATGAATTCTGACTCCCACGGTTGGACGTAACGGTACAAATTTGGGATCAACTGATCTTCGTCATGGCTCATACCGGAGCGGAAATGCGTGATACCAACATCTGTCTGCTTTGACCATCTAAGATCAGACTGCGGAATCAAGACATGGCCCATGGACAACATTCCCAGGCCGCCCAATTCCTTCGGCGTATAGAAAACCACCGGCGGGAAACGACTAGGCATTTTCGAGTTGAGCCCAATCTTAATACGAGTCTGTATCTTGTTCTCGCATTTAACAAGCAGGTCAAGAAGTTCCTGCGTGTTGACGACCGCTTCACGGAAGTAAGTCATCAAGCCGATGAGCGCTGTGTTCCATTTGTTAACGATCTTAGTGAAGGTTGTTGAACCGGAAGCCATAAGAATCTGTCGCACGCGGTTATGGAAACGGCCCATCGATTCATCATCAACGCGGAGGAAGCATTGCGCAGTGCGCTCTTTGCTACCCTCGTGCTGCAAATTCCACACACCGTCACGATGCGTAAACTCCTCGTTCTGAGTGCGGCTCTTCGGTAATATGCGGCATTCAAAACCACTCATGTTGAACAGCAAATTCGGATTGTCTTTCGAATACACGCTCACAAAGCTGTTTTCCCATTGGATGGTCGTGACAGAACGTGGCAAGCGGTTTTTAATGTCCCAAAACACAGCTCTACCCAAATTCACATCGTGCTTCATTAACCGCATGCGTGCGTCGCGTGGCCAGCATTTCTTGTTGTTATAACCCACGATGTTCTCGTTGTTTGGATCGGGATGCTCCGTCAGATACCGCTGAATCAAATCACGCGCGTCCTCGGCCGTAAATCTGAAGAACATGTGAATGCGATCCACGTAGCGACAAAACAGCCTAATCGGATGGTTCGTTTCGGTGGGGACATCTTGGAATGTGAGAAAATCATTGGGCATTTGAGGTGGGCCGGCCATTTCGCTGGCGCGTTGCAGACCCAACACCAACAAATCCAAAACTAGTCCGTAATATTGGGTCACAAACGAAGCGAACTGAAGACCGCGAATAATGCCGTAGCTGTTAGTGTGGTTCATGTCCTTGTAGTTGATGACAACGTTGTTCTTCGCAGTCATATAATCGGCAATATTATGGTCGACAATCAAACGTAGAAGACGATTGAGTAAGTTCAAATCAATCTTTTCGTACAGTTTCTCAAATTTGGATTCCAGCAAAACATTGCATTCACCTTCGGAGACGTCCCAGACATCCTCAAGGTTGTTGATGCCCTGACACCATTTGTAGACGAGCAAAGGCGGTGGTTCTGTGTCCGCAGGTTTCACCCATGGCGGGAACAAACGTCGTTTGTCAGCTTCATACCACAAGTACTGATCCAAGTACGCATCGGTAATCTTTTCCAATGGCTCTACATCATAAACCGGAATCAGATGACTATACAAATCCATGAACTCGATGCCGACTTCCTTGAAGGCTCTCTGCGTGAGCAGATGACGCTTGATACGACTAAGCGCTTCGTGGGGATTGTCATAGGCTTGTTCTATAAGACCCAATTCTTCACGTTGGCTTTGATTCAAACGCGATTTTACGCTGTATGCTTCTTTCAGTCGTTCCAGCGCCAGGATGAGAAGCTTCGTGTCGTGTTTATAGGACAATGGAGGGAAGGGTATAGGCGCAAAGCGGCGCGATTCCAACCAATGCACGGTCGTCGTATAAATGGCAACAGCTTCTTCGGGAGAGATGTATGGGCCGTCTTTCAGGTAGTTGTGTTGGCGTTCTTGTTCAGCCTTTAGAAAGAGACGGGTCAAACGACCCAAATTCTTCTTGCAAACGGTTTTATCAACCGTGGCACCGCGACGTATACGCTCGCGATTGTAATGCGCTGTGTTGGTCCACCAGTCGGCTTTCATCTTCACATAACGCAGAATCATATTTTCGATGGGAATTGGTAGGCCGGGCACCTTCCATGGGATATTCGCCTTCCAGCAACGCCACGCCTCCGATAAATGTTGCAGAATCGTGCGCGCTTTGTTTTGTTTGATGCCTTCGGGCATCATATCAACGATATCGTGCATTACCGAAGCGCGCAACTCCAGATCGAAATGCGATTCAACCCTCTGCTTGGTCACGGTCTTCGCAACGCCCTTTGAATGACGTCCCTCGAATTGACGCGACAATAAATTACCCAGCCATCGCTCCAACAGCGGTGTTATGCCGCGCATGAAGAATAACCACACGCGCCAGCCTGGCGCCCAGAATCCGCAACCGGGACCCTTGCCCACCGGTCCCTGTCAACCAAAACAGCAAACATGAAGCAAACACAATACGTGATCATTACCGCAGAATGCTACTCACCGTATTGAATCGATAGTAAATCAGATGTTTCAAATCCTTACACATTCGGATCTGCCTCATCAGCTTGTACTTATATCGATACATGCCAGTGAGCTGTCCCACATGCGCGAAGATGTATTGCAATCCATCCGCGAGTTGGAAAGCATCCACATTGTTCAGGCGATATTGAACATGGGAATCGATGATCAATTTGGTCAGCCGCAGAATTTCACGACACAAATGGAACGCATTGCCGAATCGCGACTTCTTTCGCTCTTTCGTCGTGAGTGTCTTAACTGGTTTCAAGTTAAAGTTGTAATCCAAGTGCAAATAATTCAAATTCTTGCGATGAATCAGCAAATTCAACATGTTGTAGCCCTGTCGGCACACCTGCAAGCCGGCTTCGACCCAGTCCAATGTGGTTGTTTGGAAAAACTTTGTCGACTTGAAGGATCTGAAGAGGTATCGCTTCTTCTGCGCCTTGGGCGGGCGATGCTTCAACGCATTCAATACGAAGTACTTGAGCAGTTTCTGGTAGCTAACGCGCACCTTCACTGGTTGACCAGGGGGACAGTGTTCTTTGTACCATCCTTTGACAAGAGGCACATCAATTGCGCGACGGCATCGTCCTGAGCGCATATTGAATGGACGTGGTGCCCAGAGGAGGGCAATGCCATTGGCGGTGTTATCGGTGTAAAGAGGTGTTTCTTGCAGGAATGGCTGCACAATTTCAGGTAGGATGTATTCTTCGTCGTCATCCGGAAGTGGTTCGAGGCTTTTAACCGCGTGACGATGAGAAATTGGATTGATTAGTGGATCAAAATAGAAGGCTGGTAGATCAGGATCTTCAGTTTTAATGTACACTACATTCGGCGTGTGATACCTAAGAATAAAACAATCTACTTCAAAACTTAGACCATTACTGGCATTTTAGAGGAAAGAGCAAATATTACGAGAAAATGTTGGTATCTATCAGCCCGACTTATTTATAACTCCTAAATAAATCGATAATCAATACCATTTTTATATATCACATTGCTAGTAAAATATGTCTTGAGTTTTCGACAATATATTAAAACAAAATGTGAATATCTTAAGTAAAACAAAAAGTAGACACATTTAAACTTACCAAGATAGATGTACAAAGTGCGGCATGTTGTTATACAAATATGGAAAAGCGATTCGATATTCTGTACGAACTGGTTGTCGAATAATGATCTTGTTGATATCATTGAATTCATTCCAGTCCTCATCCCTATAAAATTATATTAGCAACAGGTTCAGATTATGGTTCCGATATAACTTACGCAGGATTACTGTCCTTGATGAGCGGCTCAAACTTTGGCCCACCAGGAATAGCCATATTCAATGCTTTTGCAGTGAAGAAACTCTTGGTATCAAACAGATAAAAGAAGTTATCATCAACTAAGTCCGTCAGCAGTTGATTAGCAAGTCGATATAATGTTGCCATAATCGGCAAAGATAGATTCCACTTGCGGTACGTCGAACCATTCACATATCCAGTGCCCACTAACGGCTTGTGATCGTAGAGCCACTTAGTAACAGCGGAGTCTTCTTCCGAATCCAAATCAATTTGAATCGCTTCCAATGGCTCAACGTCGAGCACGTTGTCGGCATAATCCAACGGAGGCTCCTCGTCATCAAATGGCGGAAAGCGCATTCGCTTGAAATGACGGCGATCACGCTTTTCGCGACGCATCATTATCCACATGGTGCCCCATTGTGCAATGTACACTGGCTCAGCTACCCATGGAATTTCATTTACAAATGTAATGGCTCCGGTAATGTGGTACAAGACTTTCACATCCCTAATTTGCTCCCAAGGCATTGGCATATTCTCAAGCAACTTCATCACAGCATGTGGCATATATTTCAACGCACCCAAGTACACTCTCTTATCATGTCGATACTTGCGGCTGCTCATATCCCCATGATCCTTGATGATCTTACGAATATGCTCAGGTGGCATATCCTCCTTTTGTGCATCCACAAAACCCAACTTTCGCTTGTCCGCGAATCTCTTTGACTGTAGCTGCTGCCATTTTAGAGACTTCTCTTGCAACTTCTCCTCGGTCATCACGTCAGATTTGGGGCACGGCGGCGGGAATTGTTGCTGCATCGCGTGTGCATGGGCTTGCGCCGCCGCCGCTTGTGCTTGCGCTTGAGCGACGGCGAGCTGCTGTTGGGCCATCATTGCCCATGGGTTTGGGCCCAACAGATACGGTGGCATCGACATCTAAAAACGATTGTTTGTTAAGGGGCGCTTTACGATTTTTACAGTAGTTTATTGTTAAAACGCATTTAGAATAAGGCGCAAAATCACAACATAACCTATACTAACGTTGTGAGAACGTCTAATGAAAAGTCGTACTGTAGTAATTTAATCGACATACCTTGTGTTGAATTAGTTTAACACTTAATCTAACATAACTTTGTGGATTACTGGACTACTTCAGAGGATCACAAACGTTTAAAAGACCACACAGAAATTAAGCACGGCACAGGTGACCACATTCGCCAAGCACGCCAAGCACCGCGGAAACCAATGACAAGCGCCAACAAGCGCATGGATGCCAAGCTTCCTTTTCAAGCGGCGTTGTTGACGAATCAGCGCCATCAGCGCCGGATGTTGAAGGACAAAAATTAGTGGGAAAATACTAGAGGCCGCCACCATATTTACTTGAAAGAAGTAATTTGCATCTACAAATCCGGTACCCCCC
>JARJDR010015728.1:0-17143 GCA_030264135.1 Myllaena sp. GC000078 | reverse complement strand
TCGGCATCGCCGGAGGTGCGCCCATGTTCGACAGTTGGTACAATCAGTACGCGAAAGCGACCGTTTACAAGCGGATTCAGGATTTGCTGACGCCTAATAACTACTACAACCAGTATGATGCTAATTACAATGACGCAGCGCCGGTGCAATGATGAAATTGGGTCGCATTTGCTAACTGTTGTAATTATTATTATCCAATCGGTGATACGATTTCTATTACTATTTAAATTTATGCATGACGGCAGATTTATTTCGGGAATGACGCAAATAAGTAAACTAATATCATTTCACAGCCACTATGATGAATCACTGGATCTAGAAGCGATCAAACCGGTAAACCGAAAGAAATTGAATATTTATATTAGCCACTAGAAAATATCAATCTTGTACCATTTGTAATAAAAAAAATGTATGACATTTAATTGAAATGTGCTTGTAGTTTTGAATGAAGAAAGTATTTGATCTTGGGATTATTCCAATTAGCGACGAAAATAAACCGGCGTGAAAGGTATAGAAACGCATCCTCTTTTCACAGCGCAAAGCGATAAAAGTATAAGGAAGCAGAGTGACTCCTTCTTCCAGCATCCTCAGGTGGAAACGTGCTGTCGTAAGCCGGCCATTATCCGGCACTGCCACAAACGGCGAAAAACGCTAATGGCGCGCGTACACAACCGATCCGCAAGCGCTCATTTCCATTTTCTATGGAATTATTATTACCTACGTCGCCGGTGTGGATGGGAATGGGATGGTTCATTATATTTGGAGCGCGATGGAGGAAAAATGCGTGCCATTCAAAATTAATTATGTACTTTAGCGACACCGGCGACGTTATTGCTATCCATTTCGATAGCGGCCGATACAAATAAATAACCATATCGTTAAGTAGTAAAATTATTCTTAAATAGAAAAATATTCATTTAGTCGAATTTATTCATTGATATCATTATTACAATATTATATTTAGGTCGTCAATAATAATGAGATAAACACGGAAAGTTGTGTTTGTGTGTCGAATGTGTGCGACGTGTGGGTGTACAATTTCCCTAATGCACCGGAACGGGCAGAAAGGGCGGTCAAGCTAACTACAACCACCCCCGCTTTATTCCTTCCTTCCTTCCTTCCTTCCGGGCTGTTTTCTTTATTTCCGCCCAATGAGCATGCCGTGACCGGCTTCCTTCCGGTTACACCTTTCCCCACTGCTTTGCCCACACCGGGTAGCTACAAGTAGCAGGTTGTAGCGCGCGTGTGAAGCAAGGGTGGCGTTTTCGCACCCTTTTCTTTCCCTTCTCCGCATGGCTCAAGACACAACTATCGGAAGCTATTAAGTATAGACGTGCGTGGGAGGTGGGAGTATTGCACACGTCCAACTCGCAACATGTACTTTATTATCAATTACGGTGAATTTTTTATTAGATCACTCCCAACTACCTTTGCTCCCTCCCTCCCTCCCTACGTTTGTGGAGCATTCTTTGCGGCGTAATTTCGTTTCGTTTGCATGCGTGCCTAATTTGGCCACACGCGCGGATTTTCCTAGTCATTAGAATCATGGCTGCTCCATTTTGGACGTGTAAATAGGGAGAGAAAAACGCGCGACACGTATAATTACTCATAATGATAGTTTTGCCTAATTAATTTTTCATAGCTTATTTGACGTCGACGTTGTAGTCAACATCGACGATCGATTGACAAAAAATATAGTGCGCACACTTTCAAGATGCGTCACTTAACACATCAGCGGCAGATGTTTAAGCGACGAAAATAGTATCTTGTCCTTTAAAGATCATGGAATGGCTCTTAACGACTGAGTTGTTGGTGCAACTATAACCCTTTATGACTCGGGCGTCATTCTATATCGGTACTCGGCGTCGAAGGAGATTCGTTTTAATCTAGTTTTTTATCTTATTTGAACTCGTTTAGTGTTGACTAGATTTCGATACTGGATGGAAATGCTAAATGCAAATATTTGTTAGATATTTATGGTGCATTTCGGTAGTATTTCAAGCTATAAACGTAAAACATTTATTTGTTATGACTTATGACACTTCCTAGCTGTCTCTTAGCTTCGAAGTCATTTTTATTGCTACACTTAAATTAATTCCAAGCGTCGCATAAACGAAATTGCGAATGTAGCTATTTTTATCGCAAAATCCTTATATTCTTGCTCAGCACCACCTTTAAAGATGAGTTTGGAGTTTACTTAGCTTAGAACAACCTCATTCAGTCATTTGGACGTGTCTCACACATCAATCGTTGCAAACCACTTTTCTGTGAGTTGACAGAATTTGTACTAATTACCATTATTTTGCGCGCCCGTGGATGATTTCGAAATAGACTCTCAGCGGCGGCGGCGGCGCATTTATTTTAAAATCGAAACGATGTGACACACCACGTAAGATTTGTTTGTGCCGCCCGACGCAGAAAGATTTCACTTATGCTCGGTGTTATTTATAGAATGCAATCGTACTTATAAGTAGTGGTAATCTAATTATTCAAGCAGTTTGCCCCTTATAATAACTGCTCAAAGAAAAAGTAATCACTTTGAACATTTTCCGCCTAATCAACAGCTCTGTTCTATAAATAAAGTTGTACTTTAACCCCATGCGCAGGTTGTTGGTCACCCCTAAGCAATTTAATACGCATCGCATACTTAGTCGACGTTTTAGAGCTGAAACACTACAGCTGCGTTCAATTTATCAAAACTTTTAGATGGCTTATAGGTACATACATTACGGCACCTACTCTCTGTTTTCATGTCAACTATTTCTGTTTCACGAAATGAAAATAGCAAACAGCTTAGTTGTGTTTTTCCGAATAATTTCTAGCGTAGGAAAAAGTGGCAAACGACGCACATCATTTCCTCGTTACACGTTACTATCCGCGTTGTTGCCGCGAATTTCAGTGTGGAAAGATAAACAATTCGTATTTATACATAGTTTGCGACCTGGATCTACATTATAGATCGATTGCGGACGGCACTGTGGCACTTTGTCGAAAGCAATATCGGATGAAAGCAGTTTTTAATCAGCCAAATGCGCGCCATCGGCAATTAAAAATGCATGAATTTGATGTTTTATCGCCTAGTGTCCGAACTGTTGAATGCCTAAAACAAATTAAATACCTATCATCATCATCATCATCATCGGTCATCGGTCATCATCGATCGCTGATTGTGAGAGAAGCGCGCTTTTTGTTTTATTTTTATCTCCAATATCGGAACGCATCCGCGTGGAAAACACACGTCCCTCGTCCGCATTGGTACTTAAACGGACAATGAGTAATGATGGGTAAACGGCGTAAAGGGGTGGTTGAAAGGGGGTGAGATTAAGAAAACCCTTTTATCGGCTTACCGCAATTTTGTTAATTTGTTGCCTTTCGTGAAAGTCATTCATTCGGCTGATAGTTGCTAGTAATGTCCACCTACATTATTATTGATTACTTACTAAAAAATAATCGTGCGGTTAGGTTAATTAAACATTATTTATTGGCGCATGGCAGGGAAAACATTGACGTGGTGTTCCACTCTTACCTCCCCCGCATATGTGTCAATCATCGTCGGCGTCGAATTGCTTTCGAATTGTTTATTTGCGCGCCGTAGCCGCCCCGCCGCCTATGTCGGCCGCCGTAAACATCATAACGCGTCCGAAGCAATAATAAACTCTTCGCCAATGTTTTTAACGCCTCCTTAATGTTTGTCGGAAAGTTTTATGAATGTCACCTTTTTTCTTTTCATCATGACCTTTATCACTTGCCAATCTTACGACTTTTTATAGATAAATCAATTGACAAAATTCAAATGTATATAAATATCAATTGTAGACTAGGTAACAAAAGGTGTGAAACCATAACAAACTATGCGGTGAGGAAGACGGTGGGTGAACTTGTATGGATTTCAGCCTGGGCGCACAGCCGGTAAGTACGTTGATGATCGGGTCAGCATGAGTAAGTGCATCTGCCTGCGCCGCCGCGTCTCTTCCGGTCCGGATATATCGCGTCCGTTTGCAGCGGTGAATTATCGCGCGTCGCCAATCGCGATGCCTTATCGCTGCGTTGCGCATCGCCATCATCATCATCATCATCATGACAAACTTTTTGTTACTGTTCTGTCGAATAAAATATGTTATACCAAAATATATTGCTTGTTTGATATCGACCAAACCACATTAAATTGATAATTATGGTTAAGTCGCAAAGAAAGATTCATAGATGGAGCAAACTGTGTTAAAACACGTTAAAGTTAAGTATGCGCAGCTGGCTAATTGTAAGTTCCGATATGTCACGCACGTTTCGATACGATAAAACGTAAACCATGCATGTACGAGTATAAAGAAACGCAAACAGGGGTTCTTCAAAGTATTTTAAAGCATAAATGCATCGTTTTCATTGTTTCCTGTGTGTCAACCGTCTGAATTGCACTTTGAAACTAGCTTACTAATTTCGCAATTAGTAAACTCTTACCTACTAGTCCGTGTGTAGAAATTAATAATTTTATTTTGCACTTACTTGACATTTTTTTATCATGGACGAACTGCATGCGGTGAACATCAACAACCCTTTTTTGTCTGACTTGATCCATCCCCTATCCCCCTTTCTCCAACTCCCTTTCCCTCTCATTGCGCCCCGCCGCGCCGTTCGCGCTGATCTGCTTTTTGTGCAGTTGAGTTGCTTTCTGCATTGTGTGCATTCAACGATGCTTCTTCGTGTATTTGCCAGATCAAACGAGGGTGCATGCCGCTCGGCGTCTGGGAGGGGGTGCAACATAAAGCCACTCTTCCCCTTGCGTCTGCCAACAAACAAAAAAATTGCCAACCGTAACAAGTGACAATATATCACCCTCGACTAAATTAATAGATAAGATTTCTGAAAAAAGCTGCAATTGTAATTAAATCGTACATCATCTACATTTCTCTGCAAATGCTCACTTGAGAAAAACCAGAGTCATATTGTGCTGAAAACACGTCTCACTAGCGACTAGCCCTGTCTAAAAATGAATCATATACATATTTACGAGCGCCAATAAAGTCTAAAAGGCTGCGAAAAAGAAGAAAGAGAGCCAGGCCGGATGATGACAGTTGAGTTGAAAGTGTGCAGAGTACACCCAGCTGTTCGTCATCCACCCGAAGACATTGGATGTAAGTAGCAAAACGGTACTCTGGGTCTTTCCCCAAAATCATCTGTTTTGACAAAAACCAGGCACCAGTATTTACCGATGTCCGCAATCAATTCCTGCACCTCATAAGGTAATATCTTGTTATGTATGCCTAATACATGTGTCATATCATATCGTGAAGCGATAGTATATACATAAGTATTGTATATAATGTGAAAGGGAAATTTCGAAAAAACGCATCTGGGGTGAGGGTGAACGCTCACCAGGTGTACGTTCGGCCGCGTGCAGCCACACACGCTTTCACGCATGCATCGCGCTCGCCAATGTGGAACAAAACGCAACGGATCAAAAAGTGCCAGAAGGCTCTCCGCGTGCGCAACAGTACAACATACAATTTAAATGCACATGTGTGCACTCACCGCACGCATCGCACATATCCACACATGCCTCATTTCAAAGCGTCGCGCATACTTTGTTCGCGCCTGCTGCCGTTATGCATGCGTATGGGTTTAGTTTAGTGTTTAATACATATAGGGCGCACGCAGATGTCCATCGTTTCGGCTACTAACCCAGCAATGTTGTTCTATGATATCAAAATAAGTCATCTATAGCAAAATTTCTACTTTCAACCACGACCAGTAATTAAGCAAGTAATAAAGAAGAAAAAACCTTTGGACATATGTTGTCTTCGGGGGGGTGCTCTATGGAAAGCCCCCTCAAAGAATAAGAAGAAGAAGAAGAAGTTACCCATGTGCTGGAACTGGAAACAAACGTTCGCTTTAATTGCACAGCAAATGCAAATGTTCGGCTGTAAAAACCATATGCAACGTCGTCACCATTGTCCGTGCGTCCCGTCCGTCCGGCGCGGTGCAGCAAATAGGGGTTGAGTGAGTGTGTCTCCCCTCCATCGCAAACGCAACCACCCCGCGATGATGACGACGACCGACGGCAGCGGCGCACACATGTCCCTCATTTTCCAAGTCCCATCCCCGCATGTGTATTCCTATGTGTAGGCAGTGTACTTATGAGCATGTGTAGCGTTTGTGTGTGCACGCGCGCGCGACTAAAACGCCCGCCGGATGGATTTAGTTTAGTATACGTTTGGTAGCGATCCATAGCGCATATCATACGAAACGCGGAATATGGCACGCCGGCCCAAATTTCCTCGAGTGCTCGTGTAAACTCCTCCGGCCATTGTTTCGCGTGCTGACGCTCTGTGCCGTGCCGAGACGAGTGTTATTTGTGAGGTTTTTGGGAAGCGCATCGCAACGCTGAACGACCGACGCCGACTCCGACGCCGTCCTCCGCAAAGAGCTAATTTTAGCCGCACACACGACGCGACGCCTGCCCGCCGTGTGGATTGCGGCGCGAGCCAGGATTTTCAGTTCATTCGACGCGTTCCCAACGAGCACCAGCAGCAAGCAAGCCTGAATTACGCGCCAAACGTGCACGTGCAGCATTAAAAAACCGTATATTTCCGCGAAGGCAGTTTGTCTCCGTCCATTGCGCTATGCTTGTGCCTGCGTGAGAAGCTGAAAGTGCTCAGAAAAGTCTTCTTGCGCCACGTGCTTTGTTAACCCGGCGAATACCATCCGCATTTTACTCAAGTGTCCAGCCGCGACGACGCCGCTAACAGCGACGACGACAACGACGACGGTGCGCGTATTCGACCGGTGCGCCCAAAATACAGACCTATGCGAGATCGCCGGACGAACTTCACCAAGGAGTACATCAACAACATTGTGAATCCGCTCGGCCAGCGACCGGATCCATTCGGCAGCCGCGTGAGCGCAGCGACGCGCGCGACGACGACGTCGACGGGGACGACGCTGACGGCGGCAGCGGCAGCAAGCCTCATCGGCGGTAGTGTTTCGGCCCTCCTCGCCACGTCCGCCACCGACAGCGGCAGCGTGACGACAACCACAACCACGACGACGACGCCGACGCCGACGATAGCCGCCGGCATGCTGATGCAGAACGCGGTGCCGAGCGCCGCCGCCGGTGTGGACGGCGCCGATCAACTCGGCCTGAACCTCCTGCCGGCCGGCCTCAATGGCACCGCTGTGCAGAATCGCGACACCACGTGGACGAAGCTGTTTGTCGGTGGGTTGCCTTACCACACCACGGATCGTTCGCTACGCGAGCATTTTGCCGTCTACGGGGATATTGAGGAGGCGGTGGTCATCACGGATCGCGCCAACGGCAAGAGTCGCGGTTATGGATTTGTAAGTTGCCTTCAATGCCTTCAATGGCTGCCTATAACCTAATCATGCGATTCTGCAAGGTCATCATGGGGGATCGCGCATCAGCGGAGCGTGCGTGTCGCGAGCCCAATCCCATCATCGACGGGCGCAAGGCGAACGTGAATTTGGCCATCTTGGGCGCGAAACCACGCGGTAATGTGCCCACAGGTAACAAAACACTCAGTATGTATGGTTCGTATCAAATATCAAACGGCTTGCATTGTGTTGCAGGATTCCCGTTTCCTGGAGTGCGCGCTGGATATCCGGCGCTGCTGCCCAGCCAGTACGGGTAAGTACACACCTTCCGGTTCACCCTTTGTGGTTTGTGATTATACGCACGCGATCAAGGAACCGATGCCTTTTATCTTTCAATGTATATCGCAACTGTTCAGTGTTCCCTCATTATATTATCTCAAAATTGAATTTAAAGCGGGATACTCCCAAAAAATAACCGAACACACTAAAGATGTTAATGTTGCTGATTGATTGATTACTCATTGATGATTATTATATTTTTCTAGACTTGTATTTGTCACAGTCGCAGGCTGAGATGCTGATGCGTTATACCTGTTGTGCGAATCGCACCCACGCGCTCGTTGGTTGGCGTGCGCTGAGACGGTACACGTATGCCCCTCGAACGCAATTTGCCTCCGATTGTCCGATACCAATACCCCGATTACCAAAAACCGAAGTAAACGCAAAACAACAGTGTTAGTTGAAAACTACTACTACTATATATATCTATCTTTCGATGCGTGTTTGTTGCGTGTGCGCGTGTGTGAAGTTTATTGTTTACGTTTTTTTATTTTTGACTTTGGTTAATTATTTTTATGGTTTTTTACTTTCTCCATCTTTTTCTCTTTTTTTTATATACGTTTTTCTTCTTTGGGTTGTTTCAACTCTTTCTTACTTTCATTTAGTTGGAATTGATTAGTTATTGGAGTTGCTCCACTTATTAAAAACCGAATTTACCTACTTGCACGAACGAGTGGATCTCGCCGTATCAGTTCGGGGGGAGGTAGTCAGCGCTCCCCGTACGATTTCGCGACCCCTAAAATTGCGTCGTCGTGTCTCCACCCCGAGCCGCGCGCGCTGATCCAGTCGGATTGTTTGCTGTGCGGTTTTCGTTTTATTTTACTCTGTTTTTTGTTTTATTTATTTCTTACTCTCTTACCCCTTTTTGGGCTGATTATTATGACTTGGATGTTCGTTCAATTTTTTTTGGTTATTTACTCTGTACTCACACCAACTGCAATGTAACACTAATGCGACCACTAACCGGATATGTCTCTCGATGTGCTTGGTTGTCGATTAACGCAAATGCAAATGATGAAATAAATGGCAATATGATCGTAAGTGTTACACTGCGGGACGGTTGTCGCGGAGTGGTGGGTGGTGTGTGCGTGTGTGTGTAGTAGCGAGTGGGTTGTGTGCCTGGCTTACGCGGCGTTCTTCTGTTTCTCGCGGTTTTCGCGATGCGTGTGCTTGCACGTGCAGCACCGCCATTTCTCCCCGAGTATATAAATCACCCCTCTCCGCCTTGTTACATAATCCGGTTTTCGGTGCGTGTTTGTGTGTTATGTCTGATCGATTAGCGTCTCAAAAACCAACTTTCACGAATGATCTTTGTTGTGCAGTGATTACGATTATCGTTTTCTCGTGTTTTTTTTTCTCGAGTTGTGGTTTGTACATACATACAAGACCAGAAGGCGAACGATGCGTTTTGTGGAGTTTTATTGTTGCGATTTTAATGTAGATAATACTTACGATTGGTAGTTGGAGTGAGCCACAATCAAAATTCTCATTCACGTTGTTGCTAGTAACAACCTGCAACCTGTAGCTCGTTTTGGTTGTGCGCACATACAATTGTTCATACAAAATAACGCCAACGCTGGAAGTATGTACGTTGAGTTGAGTTCATTGCGTTTTCTGAATGGTGGATAATCAGTATGTATGACGTTATGACGCCTGTAAACGCATGGGTCATTAGGTAAAACTATTGAATTATTTCAATTTCGTATTATCGTCCTCGTGATTTGTAAATTTAGTAATGTCGCCGCAGCGAAAACATTTTGAGCGGTTATTAATAGAGTAACAAATTAATTAGTGCCAAGAGGCTCGAAATAGCTCATCGCGCAGGAAAAAAAAACACGAAAGACATCATGCGAGTGAGCGACGACGACGACAACGACGACGTGTCGTTCGTTTTGCGTTTCGAAAATAGTTTGGCTGGCTGAGAGTCGGCGGCGACATGCGACTTTGCAAACAGCTGTTGAACATATTTCTAATTCTTACCCCGCGCGACCAACCAGGGCGAGCGGGTGTCAAGCCTGCCCGAATTACGTCGTGTGTACGAGTATCTATCTCTCCTAGGATGAAACATTCCGACACCGATATATAAATCCGGCGCTTCCGAAATAAAAATGCGCGCCGTGCCGCACGCACGCGAGTTCTTTGACATTGCCGATTATAGAACTGACGGAAAACGTCGGTGACCGCATACATTCACGCTTTTTATGCGTGCTACACTAAAATTATTTCGAACCGCATCTTCCTGCTGCCTCCGCGCAGCAGGGTTGCACGTGCCAAACCCATGTGGTACATTATGTATTTAGGCGGAGGAGAGCTCTGTGCGAATTGGAGCGGTCGCGCGCGCGTTATTGGCGCGTCGCCTTTTGCTGGTGTGTAGGTAAATCCGGCGAATCGCGCCGTTGGGATTTGCGTGTGAAAAGCGCAAATCTGGTGGCGGATTTCGGCGCGCGTGCGCTCGGATAACACGCTGCCATTGGATAATCTTGCGCGTGGGGGTTTGTGCGATTGCGCGCGCGCGCGTGCCGCCCGCGCCCGCCCCCGCCGCCGCGCGTTCGTTGGTGGCTGATTCGCGCCCTTTTCAGCTCATCCATTCGGACGGCTCGCGCTTGCTTCTCAGTTATCCCGATTAACGCGCGTTTGCGCACAACGCCAAACCATTTATTTACTCCGTTCGAAAACAATTATCACGCGTTCGACGTAATCGTTAATTATTCATTGATTGATGGCAATGCAGGTTGGTTATAAATATAAATAATAGCGCTGTCATGGCTGGCGTGCATTTGCTAGACACGCGAATTGGGCCAAACGCAAACGCGGAAATTTCAGAATAAACTACGCCGAAACGTATTCGTTTCGCACTTGTAACGTTGAATTCTTGCGCGATTCGCAAATACTTATAAACAATGTTGAACTATAATTCATTGCATTGGATACACATCAGCGGTCGCACTATAACTGCGCGTAAATAACTTATTTCATTCGCAATGCGCAGTGTGCAGTGCATTTGTTGCGATTCTAAATATTATCGTGTTTAGTAAACTTCAAATCTTGATTATTGCACTTGGACACGACATTCAGCGAAAATCGATGCAGGGCTGACCATCAGCATGTTGCCGAATATGCTATAAATGATAATTTTAGGTATATGGTCACCCTGGCATGCGCACACGTATGGTCATTTCGACGGCACACGGCGTGCATTAGCATGTCCTCGTTGTCATTCGACTCCTTCCGCACGAGAGCGAGATATTGATGTGTTTGTGTTGTCCGGGCGGTAAATTATGCGCCCGCCACCAATAAAATACTCCATTAGGCAAGTCCAACGCGGGGCGGTCAGCACACACGCACTCACACATGCCCGCAAGCGCAAGCGAGGCGATAGTAATGATAATAATTCACGGAAAAATCAATTTCGAGCGCGCATGCAAACACCATCGCCCGCCGCCGTCGGCCATGGGATGGATTTTGTTTAAATGCGCGGGCGGGCGTCCACCTTGAGTAGTTGTCAGTCGGTTTTCTTTTCCGAAAAGAAAAATATTGACGAGCAAAGAATGGACTGGACTGGACTGCTTTTTTTCCATCAAGGCTGCGTAGAGGGTGGCAGATATTAATTATTTACGCTAATCGTGGGCGTCGGAAATGAAGCGATTGAAGATTTAGATTACGCCTTGCTTTTTGCGCTCCATCAGAGCAATGAACCGCAGCACACCGATGAAAACGTCCGTGTTTTGACGTAAAGAATAGCTGTAATGTATTGCGAAAACTCACTTGATGACTTTCGGGCATTTTCCAACTTTTGCGTTGCGTAAATTATGCGCTTGGTAATATCGCGTATTGGACAATGCGTGCGTGCGTGCGTACGTGCGTACGACCGTGTTATGCACACAAAAGTCGAATAAATATACAAATTTTCCACGGCGGCAATTTACGCCTTCTGTGTTAAACACTGCAATCGCTCACACACCGCCGCAACAGCGCGTCCAAAATTAGGTGATTCAGTGTGCGAATGTAAACGCTATTATACAATTAACGGTTTGCGCGTACTGCGCATCGGTAATTTATCTTATCGATCGGGTCCATACTATCATTTCTCTCTTCTAAACACATACCTACAATATCAATAATTGGAATTATTTATCAATATAAACCAATTAGTTTCTGGTTATGATTAAAATTGGGAATTAATCAAATTAAACTAATTTGCGAGTGTGTATGCGCAACTATAAAACACCTCGCTGTTGTTATTATATTTATATTACCCGGGGTAAGTTTGTTGATAATTTCTACGTGTTTTGATTATACCTATGTATTCAAAAACATATCTTGATAGCGGTTTATGAAATTTATGAAACAATCTTAATTATTTCATAATGTAAACGCTATTATATAATTACCGGTTTGTGCGCTGCAGATTTATATACCTAGGTTGTGGCGAAACAAGGGGGGCAAATTTGGAGAACTAAATTTACTCTCTGACATGTCGGATATGTTTAGGCGCATGGCGAAATGTTCGAAAATACATTTCCGTCCTTCGCAAGCCATATTATTGCGCAACTATATGTTTTTATGCATATCGTGCACTCGTTAAATGTGTCCGTTATTAATTATTTCGTGCGCAAGCGACAGTTTCGATGTTTAAAAATTGCATGCCGCCGTTACTGCTGCTGCTGCTGCAGGAAATCTATTATTAATGAGCTATATTCGTGTGGATCGATAATTGAATGAAAATACGCTGTTTTTAAATATTATTATTATTGATTAATGAGCATATGCGTTGCGCGGTGCAGTTCGGAGTATTTGAAACACTTTAATAAGGAGTGAATGGATGGCAAATGCAGTGTATATGTAACCCGACTAATATGAATAGTAATGAATGTGTTGCGGATTGATAGTGAGTGCGTAATCAATTTTGTTCTAGTTTTTCCCACCTGCGTACGATTTTGCAAAACTGACGAAATAATTGTAGTGAACGGAAACTTAACTAATAGCAGGTGAACGGATTAAACGATGCACTGTAAATTAAATCTCAATTTGAAGCAAGCAAGGTACCGGAATCGGACCCTGAGAAACATGGCGTGTTTTTATTTTATTGTCGTTGATTTGACGTTGTTGTTTTTGGATTTCTGTTGTTGCTCTTTTTTTTGTGGAATTTATAGGATTGTTTCTATATATCTCTTGGGTGTTGGCGTGCCGTGTGGGGGGTTGCAATTATATTCTGTGCAACTTAGATTCTGGGGATGTCGATCACGCGTGTGCTAAACCCTCTCTCTCTTTCTTGCTCTCTTTCTGTTTTTTTTCTGGGCCGGTGGTTGGTTGACAAAGTAATCCAAAGTATATCTTGATTGCTCTCTGCTTTCAGGATGCCCGGCTTCATGTACCAATCGCCGTACCTGGCGGCCACGGCGCCCGGCAGCATAATGCCGCTGCCAACGACGCAGTTGTCGCATGCGGCGGCGATGGCAGCCGCCACCACGCAGTTCTACGAGTACCAGAACGCGGCGGCGATGGCGGCGGCAGCGGCCGCCCCCTACACCGGCCAGTATCCGAGCGGTTTCGACGCGTACTCCCCGTACGCCGCCGCTGGTGCGGCCGGTAAGTACTATCCAGCCAAATACTGACAATGAGCGCGCCGAAGTGATTGGGACTAGCCTGCGATTAGACTAATATAGAAGGCCATAGGTCGCGCATAGTGATAGGTGTAAAATCGGCAATATTGTATTCTTGTGCAGGTGCAGCGGCTGGATATATGCCCTACACGTATGCAGCTGCACTACCGCAAACACCCACGTTGCCAGCAGCGGCCGCCGCCGCCGCCGCCGGCACGTTCCCAACTTTGCCCTATCAGGCAGCCGCCGCTCAAGCGCCAACGATGCAAGAAGCAAGGTTAAATTGATCATTCTTGTACATATTTATGATAATTACTCTCCTACCCATCTTTAGACTCACGCAAATATGCAATTTCGCGATCAACCGAAACTGATACAAATACTATATGACGTAATATAAATATTCGTTGCGCAATTGCATGTGAATCCAATTGTTGATGTTACCTCCCCTTCTCACCGAGTCCAAATGTGTGGCGGCGGGAAAATAATGTGGAAATGGATATGGCGACTTGTTGAATCTAGGTGGTGTCTGTTCGCTCGATTTTGTTGATTTTGATAAGCATTGACGATGATTATTATTGACTATTATACTTAATTAAATTCTAGATGATCGGTTACAGAGTACAAAATTCCTACACTCGTTTTGCTCAAGACATTTTTACGCGTTTATTAAGATGTAAGGCAACGTTTCATAAGTGTAGTAATTAACTTACGATTTATTTATTATTGCACATATCTACGAAAACATATTTTTTTGCAACCACAATTAATTTTGGCTTGCAAAATATGTTTTTGTAATTCGCAATATTCCTCAAAATGGTTGGAACTTAATTTAAATTAGCTTTTTTGTTTTTTTTTCAGCTAAATCAAATCCGCGTCCGTAAATTTATAATTTTAGCTGTCACAAACACCGCATTTTGAATTTGAATTAATTATCATACACATTTTGCAAGTTGGTAAATTCAGTGCGAGCCCGTTGTTGCGTTTTGCAGACTGGTTTATGTTTGGCACTGCAAGACTGCATAACGGCGGCGCCCACACTTGATTGCGTCACTGAAAATGCTCTATCACACTCGACAAAATTCTTATTTATTATAGTCAATTTCATCATTAATTGCCCTTACGCTATCTTGTTATCGTTTAAGTCTAGTCTACATCATTTCGATTTAGCTCTTATTTAAATTATTAACCTAGCACGTAAATCAATGCACTAGGGGGTGAGATAAGAGAGAGGCGCAAAGGTGCGTCATTAATATTGTATAATTAATTGCCCCCGCGAACAAGACTGGACGATATTCGAATCAGTGCCTCGTTAGTAGCGAATGCCGAAAGAAACTGAGATGTTGGGTGAGGGGTGTGTTCACCCAATATTACTGTAAGTCTATTAAGCAAAACGTAGTCAAGAAGTAAATAAATTAAGATCTAGTCATCGATGAAAATGTGAAATGAAGTAAATTAAAGAAGAAGAAGAAGAAGAAGAAAAAATTATGCGGCTTTGTCCGTCCACGTATACATGTATGTACTCTATCTATTGGTTATGGTTAGTGCCTTCATCGTCATCACGAGAGCGTCCTATGACAATTTTCATATTCTAAACAATTAGCTAAAATAGTAAACGTGTACAATGTTAAATCAATTATTGTTATAAGATATTATTCACATTGTGACTTAAAGTTTACAACTCCGAAAGCTGAATACAAAATCATGAGTAAGGACTGCGGCTATGTAGGAAATTTCAAAAAAATTATGAGTGCTACCGCGCAATCTACCAGCACACGACGATGCGGCGCTATGCGCGGAATTGCTAGCACGCTGATACGGAGTTTGCATGTTTTTACAAATGTTTCAGACACATACGGCCGGCGATAAGAATCGGGCTGCATGTCGTGCCTATATATTGTAATTATATCTATCTGTAGCACAGAGCCACCATACACACTCACTCAACACACAAATCTACTACGAAAATAGCAAATTTATGTATTTTTATGACGAGGTCGGCCAACCAAACGACATGGAACGTGAAATATTATAATATATGCATTAATCAGGGATACACATTTCGGTCCAAAAGGATAAATTCTATTAAATTATTAATTTTTGTAAATAACGCACGATACAACAATATTAATCCTATAGGCTATTATCCCAAGGTTCATTTTTCACTTCAATGCTATTACAAACCATTTAAAAATGAAACAAATCAGATGGATATTTACATTACTTATTTACAATTGTATGCAAAGTATGCATATGCAAAGTAATTACTTATTATAAAGAGAACGAAATGCAAAAGCCGCAAAATCTATATATTATATACTTATATGAAGCAAATCATCAATATTGACTTAACGCCATCGTTATGATAGGCGATGATGTACTTACTAGTTATATAATTGTATCGCTCTAATTTAAACTATTTAAAATGTTACTTGTTTTAGTGCATAAGCAAATGTACACGATATGTAAGTAGACCAATTTCAAATTCAGAAAGAAGAGTAACGAGCACAAAAAACAACAAATATGGAAAAAAATTGATTTAAAAACAACTATAATCTACCCATTATGAAATAATAAAGTAAGTTAAATAAAAATATTTACAATTTATTGTGTACCACTATATTTCATTCCTATCCAAGTCATTAATATTAATACGCTTGTCTAGGACAATCATCAATTTGATGGATTAAACATATAAAAACTTCAGCGAGTCCTTCCATAGTCCTTGATCGTACTTAAATTCCTGTTTTTGATACACACAGAGTCCCCTAGCGGAGCTAGTTCCAAGTCCTTATCGAACGGAGCAAGGACTCATCGCGCGAGTACTCGCACGCTTCGTATGTAGTCGCTAGCTATGACCTTCGCTGTCAATAAACTCGTTTCGGTTTTCATTACCTACTTAACCAAAAGTTAACTTTACTTAAATTAAGTTCATAAACTGTTTAGCGGTAGTTTGCAAGCGACATGCATTCGTTGTGCGTCGTGCGATGCCTCTCGCAGATTTCCCGTCGGACTTTTTCACAGGTTAGTAATAGACTTGACGCCTTAACGCGCTAAGCAACTATTACGACGAACGCGCACTTTGTACCTTACTCAGCTGGCTAGTGGCGACTACGTGCGCATCGTGGAGGTGGGCGCCAGGGACGGACTACAAAACGAACCGCAACCGGTGCCCACTGATGTCAAGATCAATCTTATCAATCGTTTATCAGAGACTGGTTTGAAAACAATCGAAGTTACCAGGTACACCAAGAGCAACAACAAATTCTAAGTGATCCAAATAATGTTTTTGTCAAAGTTTTGTCAGTCCCAAATGGGTGCCGCAAATGGGCGACAACGCAAACGTCTTTTCTGGCATCGACCGCAAACCGGATGTGAGCTATCCGGTCTTGGTACCCAATCTAAAAGGACTCGAAGCTGCTGTAAGATTCATCACAAATCTATAGGGCTAATTAAATTTTTTCGAAATTAGTTACAATTGCAGGGAATCGAAGAGATTGCCGTCTTTGGCTCCGCCTCGGATGGGTTTTCCAAGAAGAACGTCAACTGCACGGCGGATGAGGCGGTGCAGCGCATCAAGACGGTAATGGACGCGGCGCGCGCACACAATTTAAAGATTCGCGGGTATGTGTCGTGCGTGGTGGGTTGTCCTTACGACGGGGACGTGTCGCCAACGGCGGTGGCGCGTGTTACCGAGAAACTACTCGACTTTGGCTGTTATGAGATTTCTTTGGGAGATACCATCGGCGTGGGTACGCGCTCGAAGATCGCCGCCATGATGCGCGTGCTACTTGGGATGACCACCGCTGATAAGTTGGCTATACATTGTCACGATACCTATGGTCAGGCTCTGGTTAATATTTGCACTGCTATGG
>JARJDR010015722.1:0-10638 GCA_030264135.1 Myllaena sp. GC000078 | reverse complement strand
TTTATTATGTTTGAAATATTTGCCCCAACTTGGCATTGTCGTACACGTGCAGTTAATTATCTATAATTTCCACTAGCAGAAATCACAATTCACAGATTAAAAACACGTGATAGGTGATGCGAATGCCCTTTGTGAATGGGACAAGATCGTTAGCGGTCAATTAAAACTAATTAAAAGCTATATTCTCACATTACGATGCCAAATCTGAATACCGCTGTTGTCATTTACAAAATGCTTTTTACACGATTAAATTCTGTCATTTAATTTCAAAGTTATACATATTTCAATGATTTCGTACGAATGACGGATTAGCTTAGATTAGCATTATGTTGCGATCATTCCCCGGCAACCTCAAAATATGAGGTATGATCGCACCAATGGATTTCTTAGAAAATATCAAGTATTCAACAGAATTTCTTTCTTGAGCATAAAGTATAAATATTTTTCTCCATACATACAAAAATTTAGCACAAAAATCGAGATTATAACCAATAATTTTAGCTACGTTCTAAGTCATGCCTAACTTGAGTACTGTGTAGTTCATTGGTAGTCGTCTTTTGCAAAGCATAGAAAACGAAGAAATCTGCTTGTAAATCGAAGGCACCTTGTTAGTTAGTTTCTTACTAAATCAGTGATACATTCTACACCTTAGTTTTTTAAAATGATGAACAATTGGGATAAAATTGGCCGATATCGATCTTGCCCCGTTTGCGATCTTACCCTACTTCACCTTATAGACAATATCGGCTTACTTATCAGTAATAGAATTCTAGAGAAATACAACTTTGTGTATCTATAAATTACGACATATTATTCAAATCACGAAAACCTAAATATTCTTAAAGTAATACGCATATAATTTAAACCCTTTTTTATAAATTGAAGTTTCCAGAAAAAAATCATCAACTATTACATTTGATATTTTCACGGTGCAACGTTTTATCATTTTTTGTAAGATGTTCTCACAGGTCCCCTAACTGTGTTCTAAAAAAAATAATATACAAACAAAATATCATTTATTATTTTTTCAGCTACCCTTACTTTCAACCTAACGGTCGCCGAATCAAGAAAAAAAAATTAACCCTTGCTTTTTTAATCAGCATCTTTGATTACCGTTATATACAAACATACAAATCTTTGAAGGAATTACAATATAACATAATATACATAATAAATAATAATAAATATAAAAATACCATCTAGAAATTGAAAAACGACTCTATACGAACATGGATCCGAAACCATTAAACCAATTAACAGTCAATGCAAATGTAAATGAAGCAGTAATGATGAATATACGTTACGATGGATGACATTAATAGTTGAACAAACAACACGATATACTATACGATATCACGGAGCCAAACTCGGCATTTTTTCTATTCACCGCACACGCATGATTAAATGTGGGCCCACAGCGAGTGGAAAAAGTCGACCGCACCAACCCTTGCCATCTGACGGACCAATGCATATATCAGGAGCGAATCAAGTAAGTAAATCATTTTAAAGGCGGCCAACCCGACGCCACGTCGCCACATCCCGCATTTTGCATTCACGTTTTTTATACCATTATTTTTTCTTTACATGCAATGTATTCCTAATGTGCCTTCGCTATTGTGCCGGCAGATAGGCGGATAGGATTTCGTTTGTATTTCGTGAGTGTCGCTGTGTGATGATGGCGAAAGAAGCGTACGGGGTGAGCAATGAAAGGGTTTTTTGTCGTGCACCTGGACGGATGGGACGCGATGGTGACGGTGGCCACCACTCCGTCACGTGTGTGTGCATATGTGTGGGTCCGTCATGGGCAACCGTTTTTTTTTGTATTTAACTAAGTGCTCATTGTGTATGCGCGCATGTTAAATATTATGCGGGCAGAAAAACAGTAAGTATCGTGCGTCCGTCATTCCGCGCCGATTGATATGATGCGTGCGATGCTTGCTTATCGCGGTTGCGATAGTAATCTAGACGCTGTTAATTAAATTACAGGTTTTGAGTATTTTTTCACAAATTTTCACTGTGTTTGTTATCATGAGCTATTTAAGAACTGGGAGATTTTAACGGTTCATGTGTCATATTGATTGAAGTGATTAAAATGCAAGTTGCATAAACATACATTGATGATTTTCCTTCCCCGATTCGGTTATTGTTCAGCACTCATACGCATCCATCAGATACGACCGATTTCTTTGTGAGATTGATCCTAGCAATAGATTGCGAAAAAATAGCAGCAGACCATCTAGAAAAATATATAGATTTCAACGGGTCCCGAACAAATAAATCCGCAACCGGTCGATGCATGCGTTCAATACGTGCAACATTGCGATACATTGTGTGTGCGTACCGTCTTCACTGCGAACTCGAGCCCCTCGTTTTTTACGCGCCCAATACGGGCCGGGTGGCGATTTTTTGGTTTGCGTTTCTCACGGGTTAGCCCGTAGAGGCGCGCGCAAAATCATTGCGCGTTCTTCTGCCGCCGTCATCGTCGCCCTGAGGCGTTTTTTACGCGCCGAATGCATGTGCAAGCATGCATGCAAGTTAACAAAATTAGAAATGCATTAGATTAGAGAAAGATGCAGACGGCAAAAAACTTGCAGCAAGTGCGAATATACAATTGGTGGTGGGGTCACTTTGTGGGAAAAAGTTACCCCACGGCTGCGACGGCTTTTTTAGCCATGATCCATGGACCATCCGCATAGTTCGCGCACCTTGTTACCATACGAGTTTAGGGACATAAAAAACGTGTCTAATACCTAGGGTCTATGTCTAAGCATAAAAATATTAGGAAGCGGAAGAAACGTCGAAGATTGATAATATGCAAATGCATCAACAATGTGAAATGCAAATTTGAGTTTTTTACGTCTCTGGGATACGTTAAAACCTGTATTCGGATGAGGGACAAATCAACGCGTAATCACGATGCACTGGAATAAAAAATATTCAGAAAAAACAACTGCATAGGGCGGTGAGACTTCCGCATGCTACGGTTATAAATCGTAGGCAATTTCTCACTTATCGCGTGTGACACGTTTTTTGAGGCACGCTGCCTGCGAAAAAATCATACCTTCCAACATTTGCTTAACGGTTGCTACGATCGGTTGCAATTAGATGAAAAAGTTTCGAATAAAAAACAATGCGCACAAAGGATCCGCATAAAAACTGTAACAGCTCTATAATTGCAATTTAATTTAAACGAATGTTGACACAAAAAATTGCTACAATAAAAACGCTAATGGGTTAAGGGTGCTTCATGGTTGTTATCATGGTTTACTAGAGTATTGTTTTTTATATTAGTTAAAAAATAGAAACTACAATACGAGTATACATGGTGGTTGTTCCTTTACTTTCAAAATTGTTGTATTATTAATTAAATGCACTTTTCTGATTTTATTAGATTTGGACGTGCTTTGATTAATTAATATACTCTCCATGCAAATGTTGATCATGCTCAGATACACTCGCACGCATTACATCAGTTTATATCAATCAGTCGCGCGGGGAGGGCATGGGCGTTAATAGATTGATACGCGCGCGGGACGGCGACTGTGAGCGGCGGATTAATTACGCGTAGTGCGGATGCGGCCCGCGGCCCTCGCTCTGCAACACGGTTGACCCCTGGCCATACTGACTGCTGCACCGGCGACGGCCCCTCTGATCCGCTACCGTTTCGCGCCCACTGCTGATGCTGTATTGTACATACGTATGAAGATAATAGCGTCATCCGCTGCCGGATTTGCGTTAATTAAAATTGAGACCATCGGGATGGCATCGAATTAACAATTCACAGCATGCGGTTTGTTCCTCCGGACATACCAAATTGATTTGTTTCTATCATTGCCTACGAGCATGTGCGCATACGAGTTGAATGAAGTAGTAATTTTTTAATTTGGCCAGCTGATAATTGCATCAAAGCCATATTCTCGTCACATCATTCATTATTATGCAAAGTGTTCTATACAAATTGCGACGCTTTGATAAATGAAGATTGAATAGATCCAAGCCATGTTAGATCGCCGACGCCGACGAGCAATCTTTGAATTGTGGGCCTTGTGGTCAAAACGATACGCATCGCAATCGCACGATAAAGAACACGCGCGGGCGCGATTCTATAGGGCTCGTTGCCGCGTCCCGGTGGCTGATAATCATCCCTAATACGCTTGTCGGGTCACGTTTGCGTGCCGAGAAGATAGTCGCTGGCGCGCGCATTGTGACTGCAGCAGCAAACGAACTGCGAATTGAATGGCGTCACGATTTCGTTTCGTTCGCGTCCCGTTGCACGAACAGGCCTGCCTGGTTGTCGCCTGGCACACGCAGTACTTTCCTAAGGTACTACTCTCAAGCTCCAGTTTCGTTGTCTACAGTAGTTGGGCGACTATTGCGAATGCGTTGCAAGTCGAAAGAAAGCGATGGATTGATCTACGATCGATCAACGCGGTTCGTGATGGTCATGGGGTATCGATTTATTGATCGTAACGATTTTCGATAGAATTTAGTTTATAAAAATGCGCTTTCGTTAACATTTATTATGTTGATGGCAATCTGCATCGTGATCTAATTGTTTCAAACGAAAACTTTAATTTTATTATTATATTAATTACTTGGAATGATAAATTTCAGGTCTTAATACATTTTGAAAATGTTTTACGTGCTAATTCGTCCAAATTTAGTCTTGCTATAGCAAGGTGTGGGATGTAGACCACCCCCGAGATAATTCCTAGCACCTAACTACCTTCATTTCTTGCACCTTTTCTTCTATTTCAATTTTTATCGTTTGTAAAACCTTTGCCTCGATTGCTCCTCACACGCGGTTCGTCTCTTAAATAAACACACATATTTTTCGGTGTCAGTGCTACACCACAAAACCACAAAATATTATCACAAACGAAACGGCAAGACCTATGCCACAATTTTTGGGGGCGCGATTGCAGCATTAGGAACGGATTACGTCAGAATGGTGTAGATCGGTCACAAAAAGGTACGAATGGTGGAGGCGTGCGAGCGTGAGTGCGTGCGTGCATGCAGGATACGTTTATACTGCCCTTCATTTTTCTTTTGTCGTTTTTATAATCATCTACTTAATCTCGCGCTAAATTCCTTATTGTTGGCCATGAACTGGTACTTCATTTATCTATCAATTGTGCAAAAAAGTGCAAAACTAGACCACCCAGAAACTTAATTAAGTAATTTTAACTTGCTATAAAGTTTCTATTTTATAACCGCATTTGATTTTATAAAATTTGAGGAATATTAGTTCTATAAATTGAATTGGACCTTTGGATTAACAAACCACTTCAGATAACATCCCTCGCAGCTCTTTGTAGTGTCGTGATCACTAGCGATCACAAACATCCCTCTCCGATGTGCCCACTTAAACGCTGCATGTTTTGTGAATCGGTACACACTCGAATTCAAATACACACGCAATTCTATTCATGTGAATACACGCACAATTTATCTATACATCTATTTTCATTCAAAGAATATATTATTAGGTGCGTTTAAGTATAGCAATATCGCCTTAAGTAAGAAAACCCAAAATACTAAATAACGTGGATTTCTAAAGATTGACAAGTACTGTGACGACGAGTGGTCCTTGGATTAAAGAATATTAGCCCATTTCCAATATGTGTACAATCATGAAATTGGTCCATTTAATAGCAAAATGCTATAAAAATTTAGTCCGTAGCTATAATGAAAAGCAAGCCACGCGCAACCCTTATAATTTTACCCTTTACATGTTGATACCGTTACAAAGTCAACTGATGCGTTCACAACCTTAAAACAGTTATTAAAGGAGAACGTCAGCTGGTTCAATTTCTTCTTGCTCGTCGTTCGTTTCCAGCTTGATGGCTTTTGCTGTTATATCTTGCTAGGTAGATACGTTCAATGTCTCCTTGGATTATAGTATGTAATTTAATTTCTAACAAGCCTATAAACATATTTCCGCCGCTTGCAACTGACCTGCGATAACATTTCACAGCTTCTTCATCGCCGCCGCATATTTGCATGCGCGTGTTCTGTAATCTTGTCCGCACGTTCGACGAAATTAATAATAAACGTTGAGTAAAACGACACGATTAGTAAGTGTATGTAATCATCGCATCGCAATGGCATTCCGTAATCAGTTATTTATTGTCATTTACATTACGTAAATTTAATTTTCGTTTATCTTCAATTTTAGCTAATTACATCGGTTTATATTAAAATAGTAAATTAATTCCTATGGTAAAACTTGCATTCCATACATGGATGGTGTCATTTTAACGAATATGATTTATGGAAATTGTTCGCAAACATTTCAAGATAAAGCATTGATGATGGCCCATAAAACAATCATAATTTATTTAATTTGAGAGAAATTTTTGTCTCATCTCCTATCACCAATTAAATAAATCATAGTGCCGTCAATGCGTGTGTACGGTTGTAATTAAAAACGAAACCGCTTTTCTATAACAATGATCATAATGATTTAGTTGGTGTTGTCGGCTTTATCGTCAGCTGGTGCGGTGCGGCTTTCCCTCCGGCGATACCTGGACTTTATTTACCATTAACGACACGTGAGAGAGACGCTCATCGACAACCATGCAACATCGCTCGTCAAACTGTGGCTGGTTGCGTTTGCGTTTGCCGCGACGGCAGTAATTAGACGGGTCATTGTTTCACTTCATATTTTCGCACGACCATATCTATTTTCCTGGCTGCCACCGCCAACAACAAGAGCAACTGACGATGCACAAGAGCCGTTCGTTCCAGCGACAGTACGATGAAGCGGCGATATTATAAAATCGTGGACGTTCTCCTGCCGCCAGTAGTTCTTATACATACTTGCCGTGTGTTTGAGCTCTTCTCATCTTGTCTATAACCGATTCCATTGTATTGGACGCGTGGAGGAAGTGGCGCACGGCGGCGTGCGCTTCTATGAAAAATAACAGAGCGCTCGCGCAACGCGCAGATCATCGTAATTCATAAATTCATCATAAAAGTATAACGCGCGGCTAACGAGAGGTGAGCGCGCGCGCGCGCGCCATCAGTATAGTCCCTCATAAATGTAACTTTTTAAAGTTTGTATGCGTGTGTGTGTGTGTGTATGGGTATCAGGAAGAGCTATGAACATGAACACATGTATATGATACGTTGATGATCGCAACGCTGCGCATCTGAAAAAGAAGAAGAAGATGCGGCGAGCTGGCGAGAGAAGCGCACGGGTGGCTCTCGGGCTGGCACTTCCGGTGAATATAATAATTGTGTGAGAGCGTGTGTCGATTGTCTTTCGGCCAACGGCGGCGGGCGGCACATCAGCGCTAACGAACCGACCGACCGTACCGTAGTTTCGTCGCCAGCGCGCTCTGGCTATTATGATGATCATGTGAGAAAAATCGCGACATCAACCGCATTGCGAACAACTACGCGGTAGCTCCATTGTCTGACCGATCAGTTGCTACCATTTTCCGTGTCGGCAAAGAGAAAGTCTATCAAAGAAAACTTATACGAGTAATCGGAAATGCGCTGATGCGAATGAGAAAATTAAATACTGCGAATGTTTTAAAACTAACGAAATAACAGGTGATTAGGTGACGTGTATTTTTTACACATAGTATTATAACGCATTTCCTTCGCATTGTTCTTTCTTCGTCTATGTCAGATGCCCTAAACATAATGACCACATCTATTCACCACTTGCAATTTTGCCAAACCGTTGAATCATCTAGCAAACGGCGTGAAGAAGGTTAAAAAAAACTTCAGGTCGCTTAGTCAAGACGAACATAATTAATCCCTTCATCTGTTGCCACTGCTGTCCATCCGAATTGCAAAGCCAGTCTTAATACAAATTACAATTTTAATCGAAAAACGGCCACTACGGCGCGTGGAGACATACGAGTGGATTGATAGAAAACAATTGGACGGAGTAAGAGAGCTGACGAAACCGTAACAAATTGATGATACTTTCATCTTCTTTTATTTGTCTAAAAGAAGCGAAATAGATGAAAAAGGTGTAAAGAATAGGAAAAAACCACCTGTCTTGATGCGATAGCGTCAGGTCTGCACTTTTTATACTAGATGTTTCATCTTGCAAATTCATCTCATCCATCATTTAAAATCCATTAACTATAATCTATGATTGATGTCCAGAATTTGCAACTCTTTGACGTAACAAGTATTGGAAAATTTCAAGTAAGTGGTTGATGCGCCGTGCTATCAGTTAATAAATGAGATTTAAAATTTTGATTGTAAAGTTGAACTCGGTATTATATTCGTGGACTGCTGACCATGACCATCCGCAACCGTCGACATCAATTACGAAATTCGACCCTCATCATCATGTGAAATTATTCGCCGTCCGGTCCGGTCTTGGTGGTGCCGCTTGCAACCTGTCTTCTGAATGTGCATAACCACCCTCTCGCTATGTGCAACCGCAACACTTTTTAGCCATCTACCCTTCTCTTCATACCATGCACGAAATAAAAAACGAAGAAAGAAGAAGAAGAAAAAAACCGCTACGAGCGAAACATGCCGAGATGTTGATTATATTCCTATAATAGGTGAAAATTTATTAACCCCGCTTGTGTGCTTTCGGAGAAATTTAAAATTGTAATATATTCCAACTTCACAGATGTGATACAAATATATATTTTAGGTCAGATGCGGCACGCGTCCGAAAATAAAATATTCCGAGGGATGAAAGGGGTGGAATTGTAATCTAACGCTAAACGTGGGGAAGTAGGTAAAACGTCCAATTATTCATTGTGATCGCGACTCGTAATAAAGGAGAAATAATGAAAATTATGGCCATTCGAAAGGATTGCTGTAGGGCCATGAAGGGAGGCATTCGTGTCAGCGAGCGCCGTGCCAGGCGCCGCCGCGGCCTCCGAGGACTTTACTATCTGCGCGCGCGCGTGTGGGCGGCCGCGTTTCCCGGTTGGTAACCACCTAATCGAACGATGGAAGAAGGGCCGCCGCCGCAGTGACCGTGGCGGCGGGCGCCGTCGCCGTCACGCGACTAGCCACGGGTCACGTGACACGCGTCCCCGCAGCTTATACTGCAGGACGTTGTGTATGATAATATTTCGCCCGACGGCGTGAGAAACCCGCGACTGCGGGGGTGGTGCGCTTGGCGGAATGGCACCTGCTGGTACACGCTTAACACACGCGCGGCACGCAAATGCCCATGGGTCACAATCGCCCGCCCGCTACTATGTCGACACCCTCGCGGCGGACGCGCATCGACCAAACAAGGTGTAATTTTCAAATCGCGTAATATAGATTAATGCGGATGGCTATTTTTACATTTGACATACCCTACCCACTTTGTATGTATTCAATTCGAACAGTTATTTGGTTAAAATATGTTTAGAAATGGAACAAATAATTTCATCAGTTGTCCATCTTACTTTAATCTGATCTATAAAGATATCACGACGCCGGCAATGGTCCGATAATTCTTTTATACATTCGCCCTCGTAATCATGCAGGATTATAAGATCTCGGCTTACATTCACGTTTTTAATTTTTTGCGACCCTTCTGTCCGCAGGCGGCACTTCCATTGGATGCGCGAGTTGCGTTGGAGATTGTGCGATACACGAAACCATAGAACGGCAGCGCTGGAATTTAACCCAAAATAGAAAAGAGCGGCGATTGAAATTGAAAAATAAAAAATGTATTTATAAAGAGTATAGCGGGACTGGCGAAAAAAAGGGTGGGTGGACAAAGGTGACCCGAGCTTGTCCACCGGCTCGACCTCGGGTGAGATTTCGATCTCGTTTCTTTTGATCTCCTTCTTTTGGACGTCATCGGTGGCTTGGTCTTTTGAGACGTCTTTTAATACACGGAATGGGCTAAATGCCGGCCGCTGTGTTTTGATCGCGCTTATTCTTTTTCCTCCAGCTTTTTTTATGATCGTGTTGAATAGTATTCCAGTTCGTCCGCGCGCTAGGCATTTAATCTCTCCCGCTTTCGCTCGATTTTAGATTTATGCTCACAATAGCCATGGAGTGCTAAAGTTTTGGATTACATCTAGTCTTATGCGATGTGTATAATAGTTTTCTAAAATAGTTCAATAGTTCAATGTCTTTGATGATTTTTTCTTATTTTTTGGAGCATAGAGTTTAAAAAGACCTTCCACAGGGTGTGGACAAAGGTTTCATTTTTAGTGCATTAGATTCATTCGATTGGCACTATTATCTGCGAATTATGAAAAGAAATTTAAAAAAAAAAACGTTAAGAAAGTAAGTAAGTAACTTTATCAATGCACTAAGAAATATATGTACCTATTACATTATTGTTTAAATAATTATTAATATTTATGGCTGTTTTTAAATAATGTCACAACTATCATATAATGTAGACCAATAACTTATATTTAATTTAATTTTATAAAATATATGTGTTCCCTCTAAATTCTTTAATAAATTTTATACATTGTCAGCAATCGCTTCATATATGATAGCTCAACTTAAGCAATAAGAACACTGTACAACAAATTTTAAGTTTCAAAAAAATTCATGAAAGCCAATATATTTTTTAAACTAATTCGACTGTGCTGATTTCAAATCTGAAGTCAGTTTATGTCCATCACCCACCACTTTTTTGAAAAATCATGATTTCCTTTGTATGGCACGTCAAGGACATTGTAATGTAATTCT
>JARJDR010015714.1:0-24672 GCA_030264135.1 Myllaena sp. GC000078 | reverse complement strand
TTTAACGGCGAGGACGTGCAGTACGGCATCGAGGCGGATCGCCGCGCAAAGATCCTACGCACCTTTGTGCGCAACACGTACAGTTATCACTTGTCGGAGATCCTGGCGACCATCGTCAACGAGTACACGGACTGGGAGCGGCCCGTGCAGCATCCGATCAACATCCGTGACGAGACATTGGAAGCGTTGAGTGATGCGCAATATGTTGCACCCGTGGTGCACACGGCTGATCTTCATTCCGCCGAGCATCGCAACTCCTATCTGTACGTCTTTGACTACCAGACGAAATTCGGGGATTATCCACAGGTAGGCACGTTATTAGTTTTATAATTTATTCTCCAGGCCGCATTAATATTTATAACGAAACACTGAATCCAAATACGGCTACTCTTATTCCGAAAGTTTAAAACCACGCGAATTTTGTTATTCTCATTTCGCAACGCAATCAAAGGACGTAGCTGAAGACATTGTTCTGCGGCATGACAATGAAAGACTTTTAACTTGTACCTTTAGTTTCGTTTACTTTGGAGTACGCGGCGCGGTGCGGCGTAAGGACTCTGAGCGCGCAGACAATTTGAATAACCATACTGCGTGTACGCGCGCGCGCGCTTGTAATTTACGAGTTTTGCCCGCCTTTTACTATCTGCGGCTTTCTGCTGTTCGCTCTTCTCTTTGGGAGGGCTCTCTTGTGAAAGAGGTGGAAAATCGTTGTCGCAAACGTTTGTGGGGATTACATGCATACTGAAGGATAATTTTATGACTTAAAACTTCACCCGCGCAGGCTACGCAAAAAAAAAACGCGCATCTTTTTCCACACATCATAAATTTTTGCTCTACTCTCTCCACAAGAAAAAATCAACAAAAAATGTATTTTATGTAAATCATAAATTTTATGATTTCATGCATACACAAAAAAAATATTTATGTTGATGGGCATAGCCTTTGAATTGAAATTGAAATTCGACGAAATTTGATTTCACTCGGCGCTGTAATTCGAATTAATTATTACCGAATTATTAACGCTTGATTTTGATGATGACGATTGCGGCAAATATCGCCTATCCGCCTGCCAATGGCATTACGAAATTAATTTCGATCCATAAGCATATTCAATTAGTAATTTAGCGATTGGTCGAATTATCATTCATTCACCTTCGTACCTAATTTCGTTCCGGGTTTATTTTTCTGTTAGTTGCTAGGTTGCTAAGTAGTTTGCGGAAAGTAATTTGAAGCAGATCATAATAACGGCATTGCGATTTATTACCTCACTAACGCCGGGTGCGGGCGCAATTGAGAAACTTTTAATTAACCATCCGAGAACAATCCGAACATTCTAATTAACGAACCCACAACTTTATCGATATCCTCTCAACTTGTATTTTTGCTAGAATTTGATAAAAACAAGTTTAAGTTATCCAGCAAACAATTTTTATTGAAGTAGCCAACGCAAGTGGGATATATACGCTGCGATGCGCGTAATTGTGGTGATTAGCGTTAATTACAGTGTGTGGTATACGATATCAGCTATCAGCCAGGTGCATTCACATAAATTCCGCGTAAACCATACAGAAATGCGCAATGCATCAATTTAATGCGTGTACCGCCGATGATTATTAGTGCAGTGTCTGATGGATCGACGGCTGGAGATAAACGCAGGATGGATGAATGAATGGTGACGGGCGAGGATGTCGATGGGTTGGACGGATGAGAGAGTGAAACCGAGGCGAAGAACTAATTGCGGTGCGTTTGACGGCGATAATCGATTCCCTCCTCCTACCTCCCGCTAGCAATATATGTACGTGAGAATTGCGCTATTAAAACGCTGAAACGCGTTTATCCACACTGCACATTTGTTGCCGTTCCCATTGCAAACATGAAAAACATTGTTTGAAAAAATATTGATTCGCAATGGCAAACAAAATTCCTCCGGTGTACATTTCATGCCTTGTTAATACGGCACGAAATTAAATGCCACTGCCTGCAATTTGACGATTGCATCACGGAGAAAACACAAAGGAAAACGCGCACCGCACGGAAAGGACATTATGCGAATTAAGTTTACGATAGCGCACGCCGCGCCGGTCGCTGTTTAATGGGTCGGCGTTAAGTAGAGCGTTCGCCCGCAAGCAAATGGATTGTATACATGAAGCGTAATTGATGTCAAAAAAACAGCCCCTTGTGCGCGCGAATGCAAAAACGAGTGCATTTCGCTGAATGCATAACCGTCGAAATTATTTCTGACAATTTAATGTAGTGAAATGTATACGCTCATACGTTGTCGCGTTGTCCATGCATGCGCAATATTTCTCCGCGCCATGCAAACTTTCGGTGGTCCTCGCGTCGCCGTAGCTCTCCCGCGGTGACGGATTGGGCCGATTATAAAGATCGAGTGTATCTTTGCGTCGACGCGACGCACAACAAAGATTGATTAAGTGAAAATCTCGCCCGCCACCCAGCCGAGTCGCGCGACGGCGAATAATTTTCCATCGAATTTTGTTTGACGTGCCGACGGCGTTTAAAATATCATTGCGCATAAAATATTTATTAAAAAAACAACAGCAGCAGCAGCAGCAGGATATCATGAGTAAGAAAAATTGCCAGCCATCGTAAGAATAAAATATGTATTGTAAAAAACCCCCAGCGGAGGAAGGAGTAGAAATTATCCGTCCTTTTTCATATTTTCTGGCAATCATACAATTTTTCGCTTTTGCCATTCAATCGCGTATTCATGGCGCGAGCGAAAATCCTTCTTCCGGTGCGCGCCGGGGCACAAAGAATAATAATAACCGCGCTGGGCGCTGGGCTGGCCCGCTATTAAAAAGATTCATTCATTCGACCGACCGACGCGACGTAGAAGAAGAAGAAGGCGGCGGCGATTGGCGCATTGATTGCGCGCAGCCATTCCTTTCCGTTCGCACACCGCTACTTATTGATATTTAATGGCCGCGCTTCGCGAGCAAGTGGTGGATATTTGCAACAGCACACCTTTGAATGCCGCCTTCCTGCCGGAAAAATAGTACGCGCGCGCTTTCAAATAGGATTTATCGTTTGGAAAAGTCGCGCCAGACTACTCCCTCCGCGTCAAGTATGTTTTAATGAATCGTAATGATTCGATGATGAATCGCGCGCATATTTTAATGCCAGCCCAGGTCAGCGCACTTGAAAGCAAGATAAAAGTACGCAAAAAATACACACAACACCCGCAGATAACAAAAAGGATGACAAAAGGACATGGGCGGGAAGAAAAAAGCAATAAAGGCACAATTCTCATCTCCTCATCGCCAAAACACAGTATTTCGGGCAGGGCGGTTTTTGTTTGAGCAGTGCGCCGCGGTGTGTAGTAGAGGTGCCGCGCGGCCGGTAGTTGTAATGGCCAAAGTTATGACGGAAAAGTTTTATGCATCCACCCCCCAAAACAACACACACGGAAAAGCTTGTACGCATAACCGTTACACTATTTAAGTGGAAAGTTTTTTACTTGCGTGATTTACAATCGCACATACGCACCCGCGGAATTGTTTGTTTGCGCTTGCCTTATTTTTGGCGCACAACAAAGAAATTCTCCAATTCCGACGACTAATTTCCATAAAATTCGAAATGTTGTCTTGCGCGCTCGCACAACTTTCAGTTAGTTTTAATAAAATAAAATCGGAGAGCGAGCGTTGCGCGCTCATGATGGAGTAGTAATACGCCAGGGGTGCGGCGCGGGGGCGAGAAGCGAAGAGCATTACGACCGGCCGTCCCGCCCGCCTCCTCATGCACATTTATTTTCATTACGCCCCACTTTCCGTTGCGTTCCGCTCTCTCGTCCTGATGATGTCGAGTTTTCTTATATATACACATTTGCGTCGAAATGAAATTTGCGCCAATAAAATTCTCGCTCGCTCACTCGCTCTTGTAAGTTTTTCGGGTGCGCCCTCCACCCGCCGAAACATGCGCGATGCGTAAAAGCATATTTTCGTATTAACTAAAAGTTAAAAATTAGTGGAGGACGATGGCATTTAACTTGATTATGCGTCGGCGGGAAAGGGGTCGAATGCATATTAATACGCTCCCGGCGCAAAGGAAGAGAAAGACGCCTTTTTATGACATTTCGGCAAGAGAGGGGCCTCGGGCATAGTTACTTAACGCCGTCTGAGGGCGCCTTCTCCAGCGGAAGAATGACGGGAATGCAATTAAAATTTGCGCTCGAATGCAAATTAATTTTTAATCGAAGTTGGTGTGCGCCCTCGCGCCGCATATTTGCCGCCTTGCTTCTGTATTAATTTTGGCGGTGGCGGCGCGGCAGAGCGATCGTAATTATTTCATCGCTCCATTGTGGACGGAGAGCAAAAAAGTGCAAGGATAAGGAAAAGGATATTTATCACTTTTCTGCGGCATCATTCATTCACTCGTCCATCATTCCGATTCATATGCGTCAATAGGGATAATTCATCTTATTTACATACATTTCTTCTTCGCGCTGGGTTTTCTTCGTTTTATTTTTATGTGCGTGTGTGTGTGTGTTGAAATGGAGCAAACGGTGATCTTTGCTGGTTTCCACAGAGACAAGGATGTATACATGGCGAGGAGCTGCCGTACGTGTTCGGCGCGCCGCTCGTCGGCGGCCTGATGCATTTCGGGCGCAACTACACGAAATCGGAGATGGTGCTCGCCGAGACGACGATGAATTACTGGAGCAACTTTGTGCGCACCGGGTGAGCGAACACACGCCGCGCCGAAAAATATTATCGATGCAATGCCGATCATAAATTATTGATGTATTCGCCCTCCTGCTTAGCAATCCGAACGAATCGCCGGAAGCGGATGGCGGCGGCGGCGGCGGTGGTGGCGGTGTGCACGGCGCCCGCCAGGAGCGCAACCGCTTCAAGAACGTCGAGTGGACGGCGTACGAAGCGGTGCACAAGAAATATTTAAATTTGGGTACTGTTAAATAACCCATCAGGGAGGGGATAAATATTAATACGCTCTTTCCTTCACACAGATACCAAGCCGAAATTAAAGAACCACTATCGGGCGCATCGGCTCTCCTTCTGGCTGAACCTCGTGCCCGATCTGCACAAGCCGGGCACGGACGACGTGCCGCGCTCGCATCACGCCCTCCCCGATGACGAACCACCGCCCAAACTGCCAGCGCTGAATCCGCGCAAACTAACCACCCTCGAACCGCCGCACGCGGCGACCAACTCCTCGTCGGCGACGCCCGCCAGCCCCGATGCGAGTTCCGAGCGCGTCGAAGAACTCGGCGGCAGTGGGCTGGCTGCCGGCGGCGCCATTAGCACCACAACGCATCCGGTGGAGGATGGCTTTGCCGCTTATTCAACCGCGCTCAGTGTCACGATTGCCATCGGCTGCTCGCTGCTCATCCTCAACGTGCTCATCTTCGCGGGCGTCTACTATCAACGCGACAAGACGCGTATGAACGAGAACAGCGGCCATCACCATTCGGGTGGTGGAATGGGCGGCGGCAGCGGTGGCGGCAGTCATCACGGGAAGAAACGCAACGAGAACGGCCAAATGCCGAACAATATTTGCGGCGACCTGGAGTCGAGCATCATCGGCGTAAAGAGCGATCCGGCGACGATTCTCGGGCATCATCATGCGCACCATCAACTGCCGCCACCCGAGTTTGCCGATCTGCCGACGGCGAACAACACGGCGACGCTGCCGCGACCGCCGCCTCCACCAAAACTGTGCAAGGCCAATGTGAACACGTTGGCGAATCCAGCCGAAAATCAACCGCTGCTGCCGGCGCACAGCATACAGTTAATAAACACCGGCACGCTGACGAAGAAAAACACACAGATGAATAGCAAGCAGCAGAACATTCCTATGGAAGAATTGCGCGTGTGACGCGAACTGAAGTGATGTGTTTTGCTGTTTGTTTCGCAATAAAACTCTTAAATAATGTGCTCAACAAAATAAGGATTTCCAACCAAAACCAAAAGAACGCAAATAGTGATAAAAGACAGCAGTTCGACTTTGTTGTGTACGATTAATGTAATAAATAGTGTGATTTTCATTACGAATTGTATTTTTAGTGAGAGAAATACTTTTACGACAGAGATTTAAAAAATTAAAGAGTTTTCTATTACCCAGCCCACGAAACACAAAATGAAGAAAAGAGATATAATCCGATAAGATTACAAATATGTAATGCTAATAATCATAATGTCGGTTGTGTAGAATTGATGCATTAAATAACCGATGGAGGAAAAGACTTACAAATAAAGAGCAGGCAGACGCACCGTTCACTTTCACCCCTTCACACAAACACACTGGAAAACAAAACAATACACTAATTACAGAATATAATGTAATTGACTAGGGAATTACCTATGTAATGAATGGCAATGACGGAGAAATTATTTATTTATAAAATATGAAAATTTGTTGAATGCCGAGAGAATGGGAGGTAAAAAATTTTATATAAAACAATATTATTAATAATTCCTAAGTAGAAAATGATATGATGGAAAACACAACAAACACATACACAGCAAAAGATATTTAGTTGAATTGTATATACGTTTATTATAAAAGAAACGACATAGAAAACGACGCAAATGTAAATATGTAATATGTATAAGTAATGAAAGGGAAAGAATTAGTCTCTGGGAAAAACAATTTCATAAAAACAACTCTAAAGGACTACTATAACAAATGAAAAGTAGACAAAGTTTACTTATTGGTTTCTGTTATTAACTACATCAAATACCAATGGATTAATCGTTTATGCATTCAACTACATAATTATGAAACGACTGATCAAGTATCAAAAGAAACAAATTCAAAACAAAGAACACAATTACCTATCTAGTCGCATCAAATAAAACTATTAACTACAAATAAACTGCACAAACTTAAAGTGAAGAAACGTGCGTCAACGTTGCGTAGTATACCATTGTACAGACGATTTATTACTTAATTACTTTGATTAATTTATTTCCCTTGAAATCAACAAACGTTCGGGATGTAATCAAACATGACCAATATACACATTCATCCGTTTCTCACATGAACTTCTCACCTCGAATGTGTTTGAATTCTCTCATCAAATGTATATAATAAATTCGAAGAATCGAATAAAAAAAGATTAGCACTATTGTTTTAAATAGTACTACCATATATTAAATATATTATGTATATTATGAATGGCAAAAAGAATTACGGAAACGTTTGCGATCAAAATGGAATTGTTACTCATTAATTATCATTACCGGAGTCCGGATGGACTTTACATGAACTTTCCGTTACGAAGATCTACTTGTTTCTCATTTTTAATGTGATTGTTATCGATATCCGATTATTATCTACTGTATATATAAAAATTGAGCAAAATCGATTCTTGTAAGTTCGTTTGAAAGTATGCCCTCATCACAGACGTAAGTGCGATATTTTAAATTTGAATTTAGAGACAAAACCAATGGCGAGCACAGCGCCCTCCCAGTGCGTTTACAAATTCCACGAAGAGGTTGTATAACTGTGCTAACCGACATAACCTATGCATTTGTTGACTTCGAATCCGGTGATGTTTTAGTTAATTATGGATCTGAGGATCATCAAACGTGACATCAACCGCGGCATCAAATCGTGTTCAGAGCGCGGTCTCTACCAGAGTGTGAAATGGCTGTCCGAGCTGAACTACGCTATAAAAGACGTGAAATGCGAGCAGCCTTCCGCGTGCAGCGAGACGACGGCAACGAGCGATGATTGCGGTGACGAGAACGAACAGTACCTCCTGGCGAAATCGTACTTCGACGTGAAAGAATATGATCGGTGCGCGTATTTCGTCAAGGATTGCGTGCATCCAAAGGCGCGTTTTCTGCACTACTACACCAAGTACCTGAGCATTGAGAAGAAGAAACTTGATAACATGACGGATGCAACATGCCCACCTGATCCAGCCAAGAACCAAGCGCTCAAAGACCTCAACTGCTACCTGAAGGCCGACTATGCAGACAAGAAGCTCGACGGCTACGGTCTGTATATGTACGGTGTGATCTTGAAAAAGTTGGATCTGATTGAGAATGCAATTGATGTGTTTGTGGAGTCTGTGCATGATACACCACTGTTGTGGGCCTCATGGCAGGAGTTATCATTGCTCATCACAAATAGGAAACGTCTGCAATCAATTGTGCTGCCCAATCACTGGATCAAACAGTTCTTCTTGGCACATGCATACCTTGAGCAGTTGAACAATGATGAAGCATTGCAAATCTGTTTGAATTTACAAAATGTTGGGTTTGAGAATAGTTCCTATTTGTTGGCGCAGACAGCGATTATCTACCACAACCGGCGAGATTTGGAGATGGCTATACAGACCTTCAAACAACTCCTGGAGAATGATCCCTATCGCTTGGATAATTTGGATACATACTCGAATCTACTCTATGTGAAGGAACTGAAGAGTGAATTGGCTGATCTCGCACAGACTGCAGTTGCAATTGATAAGTATCGTTTGGAGACGTGTTGTGTGATTGGTAATTACTACAGTTTGCGTTCGGATCATCCAAAAGCTGTGCTGTATTTTCAACGTGCGTTGAAACTCAATCCGTACTACCTATCGGCGTGGACGTTGATGGGCCATGAATATATGGAGATGAAGAATACCAACGCAGCGATTCAGAGCTATCGCCAGGCAATCAGCATTAACAAGCGTGACTATCGGGCTTGGTATGGTCTTGGACAAACGTACGAAATCCTCAAGATGCACTCGTACAGTTTATACTACTACAAACAGAGCCAGCAGTTGCGGCCGAACGATAGCCGCATGATAATCGCACTCGGGGAGACGTATGAGAGGCTAGCGAAGATCGAGAACGCAATTAAATGCTACCACAAGGCCTGCCGAGTTGGCGATGTCGAGCGCATCGCCCTGATTAAATTGGCGAAACTGTATGATAAATTGGGAATGTGTCAGCAGGCGTCGAAGGTTTACACGGAGTACATAAGCAAGGAGAACTCTGCACCCGAGACGATGCCGTACGAAGAGCAAGTAGAGTACTACAACGCGTTGGAGTACTTGGCGAACACACACTTGGAGTACGGCCGCCTTGACGAAGCATACAATTGTGCCTACAAATGTTTGGAACATGATGAGGTAAATCCGCTAGCCATGCCCACTTTTTAAGTATTTTATTATGCTTTTATTATATTGTAGACCAAGGACCAGGCTAGAGCGCTGTTGAAAAGCATTGCAGCAAAACGTGGCGAGCAGGAGCCGGTGGTCACTGTCGGTATGGAGGAGACTGAGAACATGAGCATGATGAGCATGGACGAGACGGCTCCCGGCGCGACGAATAACACAATGGACAGCAACATGAGCATGGAGGATTCCAGCGTTGGAGGCATACATTCCTTTGATTCGCGCAATGAGAATGAATGACCCTACAGTCGAATAACTTCTAAAAATTACACATATTTTGTTATATAATCGCGTAACGTTTCATTGTTCGAATTTCTCTTTCGCGTTCAAAGCATAATTTCTTCAATTTTGATACGTGATATTTGATATAAAGTGAAAGGGTAGACTATCGCAGAGTGCGCTACACTCATCGTACCCATATATAAATGTGAATAAAATCATGGTGTTTATTTATTTAATTGTGTCTACTCAATACTATTTCTAAATTAAATTTGATCTAAATAAGTAAGAGCGCAGTCAGATGCTTTTATTTTTTTAAATTTGGCCATCTTCACACTATACGAGCAAGTTCCAATTTTTTATATACCTGCAACTACTCTACACCAGTGTTTCTCAACCGATAATGCTTTGCGGCCCCCAAAAACTATTTTCGTTTTTGCCAAGGACACCTAGCCCTAGATTTTTATAATAAAGTAAAACTAAAGTTAGTAAAGAAAGTTTTCGCGGGCCCAAAAATTCTGCTGAGGCCCCCTATGGGGCCGCAGCCCCCCGGTTGAGAAACACGGCTCTACACTATGGCGCAATGGGCCTGCTTCTGTTGCGAGGAGTCCAGGGTTCCATACCCGCAGGCTCGATCCCTTTTTCTAAGTGACAAGCTAATTGTCTTCGTCCTCTGCTTCCCATCTAAAACACATTGAGCCGTATATCGTAACATGTGTGAGTGAGAGATCACATTGCATATGCATACGGGGTATACGGTATACGGCATTCTAAGTCCCAACTCCCATAAGAATAGCATATGAAAAAAGCAGTGTTGATTTTGCCCTTACACAATGGCCAACATCTTCGAAACGAAGGGCGGTAGCGACGCGTACTCAACGGCGTTAGAAAGCGCAGCTCTTTGGCTTTCTAACGAGGTGTATTTCATTTCTGTAAGATGAACACTATCGCCACAAATCGACATTGAAAATTTGGTGTTTTTTTAGTTTTTGCGATTTTGCCCTTACAAAACACTGGTGATACATATTGTGCGGTGATAGCAGGCAAGCGCGCGCCGTCGAATGCCGGTTGCCGTCGGATTGACGTTACTTAAGTGGGTGCAATCAAGCTCTACCTCGTCGTGGTGCCCCTGGGTTACGCTAAATGAGCTAGTCGCGTAACGGGCTAATCAATCACTAAAGGTGTGCCTCATTGGAAAGCCAAAGAGCTGCGCTTTCCAACACCGTTGAGTACGCGTCGCTACCTCCTTTCGTTTGGCAGACGTGGGCCATTTTGTAATGGCAAAATCACAAAAAAAACGCCAAATTTTTAATGTCAATTTGTGGATAAACTATTCAACTTCCGGAAATCAAATACACCTCATTAGATAGCCAAAATGCTGCGCTTGCCAACGCCCTAAAGTACGCGTCGCTATACTTGCCACCGAGGCGAGCTGGCACAGTGGCGAAAAGTGCCTTGCCGAACTGGGCTTGAGGCGAACTGGCCGCAGCGAGGTTTTCCGTGGCGAGACGCGACCGACCGCGGGTGTCCGCTCGGAGGAACCACAGTTCCTGGTTGGGTGGGCAACAGAGGATATCGAAGACAACAACTCTCCTTTTTGTTGATTTATGTTGAATCTTTCAGATTTCGACGGATTGCAGATTCCTGTAATTTGGAAGCGTTCTGTAATAGAATAGCTAGGACCACTTCGACTATTTCATAAAAGAGGGCGCTACATGTTTGGAAGCGTTTGTTGATAAATAAATACATAGTTTATTTATAGTATACACACCACATACACACCATAATTCAACTTGGTATTTCTGAATGCCATATAGTTGCTCTATAACTTACCGTTGAGAGCGTTACGAGTAATCAATTAGGTTCTGAAATATACGTCGATTTACAAATGTTTTTTTTCAAAAGTGAATCGCATGTGCGTGGGTGAGTGTATGACCGCTTACCGCATAGAAGCTGGAAATCAAGGAAAGTACATTTTTCCTTTAATTGCTGCAACTTGCCTTTGATAAACAATTCGCTGAGACTGAAACAATAAACCTCGTCGGGAAAAACTGGGTAGGTATATAAATGTTCGAAACATTATATTTGTAGTAAACTTGAAAATTACATATTAATACAAATCGTATTCTATAGGTATAAAAATAATGTGTATTTTTCGCTTTAATTTCCACTATTTGATTGAGAATAACAATGTTTATATATCTTCTGCTAAACATACTAGATCGCATGTATTGATTGAACATATAAACTTGTCTCTCATGTACGTATTTATGGATTAGACAAAATATGTGGCAACACGCACATGTAATAAGAATAGTTTCAATAGTTTTCGTATTTCATACTTTACTCTGTACGTGAATGTCGAAATTTTAGTGTCAGTGACGATTTGCTATCAAATTAGTGTAGGTACACAATTCACAAGACACGCGATGTAAAAAATCATATCTTGCTTCGGTTCTCGTTTGCCATACGCAAAAACAACGCACATGTATTTAGAGAGGAGATTAATACAATTAACAATACAAACATTATAGGGAGAAGTAACACATTGTAAAAATGCATGTATGGCTTTCGCATAACCCATAATACTATACGTATAACAAAATAATTTACAAAATCAATTTCTCCGTCAAACGTCGTTTACAATGTCTCCGTCATCAACGTAACGCATAAATAAAACATATACTCATATAAACTAATACAGAAAACATAAATTCATATAAATACCTATCCTTATCTATCTAGTAATGTATTAACTTAGGCATATTTGTTCTTATTAAGTCTATTAACGTAAGCGACACAAGAGAAATAGGCGTCGACGCGATGCTGATGCGTCCGTCATGGAATGTAAAAAAGAGAGACAATAATATACGAAAAGGGGTGCAAAATGGAAGCACACACGTTCTCTGATTGGCAGTTTTTGCGTTTCATGTTGCTGCATTCAAACGCAGGCATAGAAAACGCAAATGAGATCCAATACGTATACTCAACCAAAGCGCAATCATTAGAAACCCTCTACCGAGAATAAAATGGCAAGTCACATAGCTGTTTCAGAAGACCTCTAAAGTGGTGATTTTTTTTCCGGTTAAAATCTAGTTCAACCGCATTATATGTAGATCTATATAAATTAATTTCCTATGTAAGTACGTAAGTATTCACATCCTATGCATCAATCAACAAACACGAACAAATAGCGCAGGCCAACAGCGAATAAACATTTATAAACATTCAACAAATCCAAACATGGTAAAAAACGCGCGTAAATATTAGCATTATACATGTTACAAATGCGTTATACAAATACTATCTAATTTATATTCTTGGTTTGTTTGTACTCGCAAAAACGTTTGCAAAATTTCGCAAATCTATAAAAAAACCTTTTACGATTAATAAGTTACGTCTAATGCTTTAATGCGTGTGGCTAAATTATTCTTCTATACATGCAGATTTCCTATAATTCGTGATTGTAATTTAAAGCAGAATAATGGTAAGTAAATGACGAGTTTTAAAAACCTAATGAGATAAAACATCGATGCTTAATTTCCCATTCGTCATGTGATAACGAAGTGGTGTGACTAAATTTATAGTTTATGAGTATTTCGTAGGTAAGGCGTCTATACAAGATCGCTACATGGACGATCATGGTAAGTAAAATAATCTCTTGCAATAATGAGTATTATACAATCAAATAAAAATGAAATGCTCAATTCGATATCAATGTTATAAATACGTTAACAATAAAATAGAATCAATAGTAGTCTCTTAATAAACAATATATCAAAAAGAGTAAGTAATAAATAAAACTTTATGCATATAGCGTAAATATCTTTCTCATTGCATAAGTTGGAACAAATTACATATATAAATATGTAAAAAATACGTGTATAAATACCAATAATACGTACATATTTAGTAAAAATACATATGATACAAAAAATGGCAAGAAAATTATTTCAAACGTTCGTTCTCTCATTCGCAGCGCGTGCGACCGATGTGTTTAAATAATCAAATGTGCATGCTAAATCTCAATGCAATAATCAATAATACTAATCGTTAATAATTTTTAAGTACTTACATACTTGACTCCGAATCACAATTTTTGAAACAACTTGATTTGATCTTCTTCGATTCATTAGTTTATAAATACAACAGCCTTCCGATTAAATTCGTATCTTATATAATTTGATTACACACGTCAATTTTTTATCGCATCGGTTCCAAATTACGCATCATTTCGCCGTTATTGTCATGTACGAGTCACAGTAGTTTTTTTATATCATTAATTATTTCATATAGTAGAATTTCTTTTCGTAATTATAAGTATTATAAAAAACGTTTTCAAATTTGAATTTGTCACAATACGAATCACAGCACAATAATAATAATTACACACGAACAAAAAAGATATTAATATAAAACAATTCAACCATTTTGTTTTGCATTTTAAGACGTACTTGTATTGTTTATCGTTACCCTATGATACTATATAAAATAAGTATAGGAACAAAATGATAATGTATGGAATGAAAAATATCGTTGTGAATAGCTTTGCTGCATTTAGCGGATGGAATATCGATTGTTTCCTTCGTCATTTGTTGCTAATTTATACCGAATTATCATCGTCTTGTGTGCGCTCGTAATAACGCGCAATGCAGGTGCAGAACACGCAGGAATGTCACAAAACGAACGAGTACAAAAGACATCGAAACGTCCTTGACACGCCCTGCATATAAAACTAGTTCGTTCGTAATTTCTTGAATTAATAAATAAAATCACATCGACTGAGTGTTTGTAAAATAATTAATCACTATTTTATTTTAAATCGCGCACGATGTTGGTGTTTATCGTTATGATCGGGAATTAGCTTTGAATTTCCTCTTTCTGCTGTGATCTATTACAAAGTTAAATGTCGAGTTGCAATGTCTGTTGCATTTTCCGCCAACATTTCGCAAATGCTAATGAGTATCAAATAGGTGGGCAGATATCGATCAGCAAAAATTTAATTCTAGTCAATAATCCGTTTCTATACTTATACATTTTTCAAGTGACCTTTCCGAAGTGGTTTGAAAACATTGTAACTCGAGACATTTAATAGGTATCAACATCGATTCATGCGATATGCAGCGAGGATAATCGGTAAAAAAGACTTTGACGCAAGGATTAAAATACCGTGCAACCTCCTACCTTGGGGGTGTCGGAGTATCCGGAAGCCGCGTTTTGCTCTTCACACCACCGCCCGCCTCCGCCGCATTCTTCTGCGCAATGTGCGTCTGATAATGCTTCGCAAGATGCGCTTTCTGCCGAAAACTCTTGCCGCACAGCGTGCATGCAAAGGGCTTCTCGCCGGTGTGCGTCCGTATATGCACGTTCACCGAGTACTTATCCTTGAAGCCCTTCGAACAAATGCTGCAGTAGTGTAAACTGCGCTCCTTGCGCACACCGTTCGACGTTGACGTTGCGTTCTGCACCGTTGTCTGCTTGCTGCCGCTATTCGCATTGTTGGCGCCGCCGCCAGGACCTCCGCCAGGACCGCCGCCACCACCACCACCACCACCACCGCCCGCACTGCCGCCACTTCCGGCACTCGCCTGCGCACCGCTGTTCTGCCGTTTGTACTTCTTCGCCGTCGACGCCGGCCGCGCTGACGTTGTCGTCGGCAGCGTTGGCTTTGTGCTCGTTACCACCGGTGCGCTATTCATGGGCGCGATCGGCGAGTTTAGCGTGCTCAGCAAATTGATCTGATCGGGTACTATCGAATAGATCGAGGGCATAGACGTGTCAATCTGGCAGAATTGATGCACATTTTCGGCGACTTCGCTGGCGAAACGCTTCAGTTTCTCAAAGTCCTCCGGATACGTCTGATCCAATTGCGAGAGCAGAATGTCGTCCATGTGATGCGTACTCGTCGGATTGTTCTCGTCGGCGATGCGCGCCTGCGGCGGCAGTTCCTCCTCAAAGATCACAGTGCCGTTCGCATCGATGCCAGCAACGATCGTCGGAATCTTATCGTCCATCATCTCGTTTTTCGTCGGCGGTGTTGAGAGGACACGCCGCAGCTCGACATTATTCTCCTTCTTCACGCCGTTGTAGCGTACAAACGCTTTGCCCTGCAGCGCGCTGCGCAGTAGCGAATCGGCCGTTCCTCCACCACTCGCGCCGTTTGTCACCACATTATTATTGCTCAGTTTCCAATCGTTATTGTTATTATTGCTATTATTGTAACCGTCGTGCGTTTCCAGCAGCGGCGTGTCGATGATGAGCGAGTTCGCCAACTCGTCCTTGTTATCGGCGAACCCGCTATCCTCGTACGTGTACGTCTCCGACTTGATCATCCCGTCCGTCGTCTGATTGATGCCGCCCTCCGCGTAATTATTATTGAACGCATTCAGTTGCGATGGCATGATGTTGAGTATCGAATCAATGTCGATGCCCGGCTGCAGGTGGTCCATGGACGTGGGCGACGCCACCACCGACCCGTCGTCGTCCTTCATCAGCGGCCGATACCAACCGCCGCCCTGATCGATGCCATTCAACACCGTCAGCGTGTAAATGTGCCCGCCATCCGCGCCCACCGCATTATTACCGCCACCACTATTGTTGTTATGCGCCGCGGCGTTATTATTGTTTGTCAGATGTTTGATGCCCGTGTGCGCGATGCCATTGCCGACGACGACATCCTCGTCGGCGGCCGCCGCATTCCAACAGTACTTGTTCAAATCCTCGAGGATCGCCGTCTCCAATCGGACGGTGTCTTTGTCCGCCCAGAAATTCAGATCGAAATTGCCGTCCGCCTGAGACGTTGGTATGCTGGCCAGATCCGCCGCGCTCGGGATGCCAATGCTATTATTGTTGTTGCTATTCGTGCTGTTGTTGTTGTTGTTTGCTTCCTTGTCGTCGACGACCCCGCTGTTCGCGAGGTACGCGTTCACCGTGCGCATCTGCTTCTGAAACTGGGCGTCGCCATTGTCGGGCGTCACGACAAAGTCGAAGAAGTCGGCTTTGGCCAGATCCTCGGTGCGAAATGCCTCCGTTATGTCCATTATCACAATTGTATCAGCTTTTTTACCTACTTGTCACCACCAGACCGCATTTTGTTGAGGACGAAGCGCTGAAATTCAAAAAGACAAAAGCACATTCACAAACATGCTCATAAAAAGCATTTCGGTCGGTTAATTAACGGTACAACGGTATTTATGTATGGTAGCCCGTGGGCAGCGATGTGCAGTTTGTCATCGGCGCAAACAACAACGAGCGCCCGAGCGCAATGTGTATCATTCGAAATTCGAATAGAAAGTACTCGATCATCGTTCGTAATAAGAAGAGAGCAAGAGTGCCTCACGCAAAACTGGAACAAAGTACGCGCGGCCATCGCAAATTGCGCGCACTGATCAACCTGCAGCTAGTCTAACATTGTTTCTAAGGATGCCGCCGCCGCCGCCGCCGCCGTCCGACGACTGATTAAAGTCATTAAACCCAGCGGTGGTGCGCATTATTACTTAAGTACGCTTGACGAATGTGTCGGCGCACTGCATGTGCATGCGCGGTCTTTTTTCTTCCATCGGTCGGCGGCGTTTGGAAAATCTCATCATCGATATGGTATTATTGCCGTGGCGGCGCGATGCTTAGTTGCTAAATTTGGGCGTCGACAACGCGCGTGCCTTTGCACGGGCGGAATATAAAGCGCGCGATGATGAGCAGCAAGCAAGCAAGCAAGCGCGGTTGCGCTTTTTATCGCCTCGACCGCATCGGCGACGCTCGACGCTGCGAAGAAGGAGGCACCTTCGTTAACTAATTGTCCGTTTGTGCGTTAACTAATGGCCGAGCGCGGCCGCCGATGGCCGCTGGGGATACGAACGAAGATGATGCAAACGCCGCCGATATATTGTACATACACTGAATGGCGCGCAGACGCGTTAGACGATGATTACATATGATCAAAATTTATCCAAATCCACTTCTTCCAATCGTGATGATAATGATGATGTGCGTCTGACAATTACATACAAATTGCGACCGCCCGGTGAGAAAATTTCTCCTTCCAAACGCACACGCTATGCGACACGTACGAGCACAGTATTATATGTGTAAATATAAATATCATTTGTTGTTAAGTATTACTTTGTGAAATCGAAAAAATAAAAATAAAGAGACACAGGCGGGATTCTTTGCGTGATCATTAAAAATAGGTGAAATCGTGAGCGCGCGTTATCGCAAATAACAGTAATATACGCAATCAACATGTGTGGCGCACGACGGAGAAGAATGGATTTCCGAGCGAAGCCGCGGCTTAATAGATATTTCGAATCGATTTGCGCGAAGCGTGAACAACGGCTATCAAATTCGGCGCCAAGTTGGAGTTGGAGTGTGTGCAGAGAAATCATTCCTAATTTGCGCGGCCATTTCAACAGGCGGTGCACGTCCGCTAATAACGAGGTACTAAACGTTGATGGCCGCACAGGTGATATTTGTTTAGCCATCTACGCGCATCCCTTGAGAATTCCCAGGAAACATTTGTTCGGCAGTAAACAGGTGGGATAATAATAGTCTGCAAATCGCCAATTTGAAGATTAATTACATCAAAATAAACACCGTTACGAGTGGATCCCAAATAAATAAATATACTTAAATATAAGTAAAAAGTTGCCAACAATTAATTACCGCGGCAGGCATTGAGAAATTATTCATTGTCACGTGCGAGAGATTAACCGTTTCATAAACCAGCCGCATAGATCACATTAGTGGTATTTATTTTTGCTAAATTAGCGATAATTAAATAATTAAGCGTAGAGGAGAAACGTCATGCTAACAATATTATTCAATTTTTTTCTTCGCGGCCGCATCACCGATGGGTGATGAATGATGATACGATATTCCAGCGTGTACGTTACCAACGCCGACTGAATTTATCGAATATACATATTTGGCTCTCCCGACGGCGTACACACGATAATTAATTACAATTCGCTTTGCGCTCACGCTGGCGCGCGCACAACAACGCATCCGATCCGAGTCGTGCGCGTCTTCGGCGCTGGGTAATTAATTGTTTTTTAATTGTCTGAACGAACCGCGAAGCGTGTGCGCGGATAAATTGCATTTTTCTATCGAATGTCGCGTCCCGATCAAAGCGCCCGAATGAAACGAGGAAGGAATGAACCGAAGGAACGCAACAACAAATTGCCGACACATGGATAAATTGTTCGTAATAACACGCTAATGGTTGTTCTCCGCCGAATAATTGATTACGAGCGCTAATTGATCACACAGGTTGTGAACATTCCATTGCGCGCAATGTGCGCATGTTTAATTTTCCACTTAAAACAAATAACATAATATGAAAAGCAACGGTGCATAATACGAGTATTAATAAGTAAATGTATATTCGTTGATACTTTGACATCTCTGTCGCGGAGCGGAGTAAGAGCAGTAATCGTTAGCGCATTTATGCATAAACATATGTCCCATAAAATTTATCGACTGCGATTTGCATGCGCCGAGGCGTTCAATCATAAAATCATTCCCAATGGGCGTATCGGAATTGCCATCAGAAGCCCGCGCGCATGATAAAATCCAGTGCAAGCGTTTGATGGAATACCGGTGCGGTGGTGTAAGTAAGATTGTTGAAACGAATAGAAAACTGGCAAAACGGGCGATATGAACAGATTTCGACATTCCACAGTTTATGAGTTTTGTGCATTAGTTGTGCGCGTGTTTTTATTTTCTTCAGTTCCAACCACCTATCGTAAAACTTGCAGAGTCGCCATGCCATTTCCTGTTTTGCGTCCAATGTCCATATGCATAGCTAATATGCATTTTATTATGGAAAAAAACTGGATAAACGTATTAATTAATAACGCTTTGCTCTAATGACGTTCAACGCTTAAACTTAAAGAAAGCGTCGTGTTTCCAATGAGCTTGAAATGAAATTTCAACGCGTAGAATAATGATAAAGACATTTGTTTGGCTCGCAATCCGACCATCATCGCGATGGTACCGTATGCATAATAGGGAGATATTAATCAAAATTTTAACACGCAGTTTGATCAGCGGCGCGCAGATTAACCTCTGATATTATGGGTTTATCCCGCGCGCGCACAATTTATCGTCACCTCGCGTTTCTCCTTGCGATAAGCATCAGTGCGCAAAAAATGGGCAGTAAGAAGTCTGCTGAAATACGTTTGCGGATGGCTCATCGATCATATCGATTGTTGCTCGCGCGCGCGTACCATTGAAGTTTAAGAAATATACACAAAACGCATGCAGCGCAAACGCAGCTCACTTAATTCGATGTCTCCCGGCGATCATATATCAAAAAGCACCACAACGCGGTGGACAGTGTTTAAGTCTAATTATCGGTACGAACGCTGATTTATTTCAATGCACCGGCCGTGGAGAGCGCGGCGAATCCGAATGCGAAGAAGCAGTACGTATGCAAAACACGCTCGAGGATGCATGTCGCTAAACCAATGCCAATTTCCAAGATTAGAAATGTCGCAATGATGAAATTTAAGATATCGCTCGGATAGCGAGATGAATGTGATATTGAATCGCCGAATAGCGAAGGTCCACGCCATGCTATGCTTGACCGCAATTTATACCAACAAAACATCTATAGGTACCTATAACGCAGCCGATGATTTATTAATGACACAGCGATATTTCTTCGACGCTCCAGTTGTAATGTAAAGCACATTGCAGTTATATTATACATCAAGCCAGCCAGCCGGCGTTCTATTAAAACAAGAGCGCAGTTTTTGAATCCGAGTCTGATTTACCGTACACTGACGCGCTTGATCATCAGTGTAGCCGCGTAATTGTAATCAGCTCCGGCTGCATTGCAGGCAGTAGCCCAACTCTCCTGCGATTTATCTCACTTTTATATCGATCCGAAGCGATATCATCTTGATGGCTTAATAATCATCATAATCATCGGTTGCGTTGCGAAGATGAGCGTCGCTTCCAGACAACAACGACCGACGCAAACCGGGGTTTTTTTTTTTGTTTCAAGCACCAAAACCAAAGGTGTACATGCACGTGCTCGCTGTGAGCAAGCAAACCGAATTGGGGAAATGATTATCTATAATCAGCGTAATGCGCAAGGGTGATTGCGGTCCGGCCGGAGAGTTCCCTTTGTGATGATCGTTGGTGCAAAATAAATATAAATCGTGTCAGCAGATTAACGCAATCACGAGGAGCAATTGAGAAATACGTGATGGGCGTTGGCCCGGCAATGATTTATCAAAAATATTCTACAACAAATATAAATCATCATTGGACTCGACTGAATGTTGGATGTGTTAACAGATCGGTGCGGCTTTTGCAATATGCAACATCTACAACCGCGAAACGACACGAATACTATTATATTATGCGCCGATACCACCGCGGTTGCACAACCGAAATTGTAAATTCAATTAAAAATGCTTTATAACACACACCGGGGCCACGAACCGACACTTATAAAACAATTCGAATAGTAATAATAAAATCTCACTCTCTACTCACTCTTGCAATTCGCGAATGTGAATATCTATATATTTTAATATTTCGTGACTATTTGCCAATAAAACGGTGATCGTAAAAAATAATTGAAATGCGTTAATTTTCACCATCGGTATTTGATCAAATCCAATACCGATTTGTTGTTTTTGGTACTTATACAAGAGAGTAAGTTAAAAAAAAAACTATTGGCTGATTGGGTGCGCTCAATTTTATGTCAAAATATGTACACATGTAGTAAGTATGCATTGCAAACATATATCAAGCAGCCTATATCTTTCAACGCAAGCGCGCGCTCGCGCTTTCCAACTTTTTTGCCCGGCCCGATGCCCATATCCATTGCGTCTCTCGGGCGCACATTATTATTACAGCTATTGTCTGCTCGTTATAAAATCGTTGCTAAATGTCTTAGTCGTGACTTTTGGTAAGTATAATGTTCCTCGCGCGCGCCGTGCACACAAAAGCACGGATGCCAACGACTTAGGCTTACATGTGAATTTCGTATCAATAAAACCTGGTGGCCTAGGCGAGGCCCAACGCGCTCGCCCGTAAAACGATCAAATTAAAAGGTAATTGGAGCAATGCGCTCTCGAAATTCCGGCGATGGACAATGTCCGTCTGCTGTGCGTGCGTGAAGCGTTCGTTCGTTCAATTTGTCGATAAGAATTTTTCGAGAAATCGTGCACACGCTGGAGACGGACACACTCGAAATTGTTGGCTAATGATAATGCTCTATGGCTAATAGTATTTGGTCATCTCTCCTCCTGGAGCCTCCTCCTGATTTGTCGAGTGGCAATGACGACGAGGACGACCACGACGACGATGATGGTGATGATGATGATGTGCGTGTCGTGTGTTCTAGTAAGTGCCTGTTTTTACGCGAATGGTCATCGCCACATAGCCACAGCGTGATTTCCGGCGTTAATTCATCACAAAACGCCTCACTTGTGCAAATGGAAACTGCGCTGCGCGCCGCGTTGCGCACTTAACGATCTAACTACATGCGGTCTCTAGTAAAGTGATGAAGAGAGTTGTCGTCGAGCTCATTTCTTATTGCTGCTTCCTACTCAACATCACTATATGTTTTTATCTGCGCGTAATATATATTTAGAAAATTTTAAAAGCCCATAAAAATTATTGCGGACTTTAATTACTCGCACCGCGCCGCGCCGCGCGCCGACCCGAATGAATTATGGGCATAAACAATGAATTAAAATTGAATTAAATGCAATGATTCAGCCATACATGCGCGGCGAATTGAAGTGGTGCAGCTCCTTGGCTTTGGCCCTCGGGTTGCAATTTTAAATATTGCACACTTTCTAGCGCAATTTGGCAAGAATACAGCCATGAAAATGTTATACGTCGACCTCATGATTAATGCGAGTTTATTACTTAAACTCAATACCGATTTGTGTTTGAATTGAAGCAGTGGGTAATTGAAAAGCAATTTACTATCAATTTTCGCAGCGTGCGTTCGAGGCGACGCGCGGTGGTTTTTATCATTCGCACCTCATGCACGCCCGTCGTTTGCATGATAATGACGCACGCCATGCGATATGCAAATCTAAACGCTTTCCGCATGTGTATGTTTTGCTAATCTAGATCTCATTAGATTACGCAAATCCTAAAATACAAATAATATTATAAATTCTTTCCGCTTTCGCAAGCGGAGCCGACACGGGCGTAATTAAAACTTCTACAATGTTAAATTTTGTCACATCAGCTCTGCGCAATCCATATCGGATTCAATTTGGTAACGCCGACTGCCAAACGCGTAACAAAAAGCAATAATCGTAAAAGACTTTGCAGCGAACGAAAAAGATATTAAAATGTTGCATTTGGGACATTTTCGTACAAGTCAATAGGGATTGCATAATATAGTAGAATTACCTACTGACGAAGAGCTCATCGGATGGCATCTTCGAGATGCCATAACTAGACCGGACCTTGTTGCGTTCGCTCGCGCATCACTAAATAAGGAGTGAAATTTTCATTTAATTGACATCGCACCACGTGCGAACGAACGAACATGCACGCCCACCCAATTCGCATTGATAGCGCAAGAATCCCGCCGACATTTCAATAGATTAGATTGCCATCGCGCAATGTAATTGCGGCGCACGATGTATTTATCAGCTGCACCCGTGCGATGCGATGCAATGCGATTGTCCGTTCATAATTAATTTAGCCGTGCGTAAACACTGTAATTACGCGCATTTGCATTCGAAATTAGTGGTATTGCGTGCGCGTGCGCCATTTCGTTTATTATCGCATTAATATATGCCCGGCGCGCGGTCGAACACTTTTGTTCGTATTTGATTATTTCGTTCGCCATCTATCATTGGTAATATGATGAGGTACGCGGCGGCTCCTCGTGTTTGCGTGCGTGCTAAAGAGCCGCATTACATAGTCTCCACCCGTGCCCGTGGTATTAATTACGCGTCAATTTGCAATTCCGCAGCCGGTTGCCCGCCAGCGAATCTGCAGCAAATATTAATCTCTATATAAATTTGTAGAACACGTTTGTAATGGATGCATAATTAATTCGCCTGCGCTGTTTCCGAGCGCAAAAATTGCGCGCACAATCGATGCGTAATTTATCAATCAAACAATACGCACGCGTGCAATGATTAATTGTCATCGGCGTAATTAATCATTGATTGCGTTTCCGCGTCTTTATTCCGTCGAACGAACGCATTTCCGCGACGCACCAGCCAACAGCTTGACCGGTCACCAATTATTCGCCGCGGCCTGCAAAACGAATGCAATCGTGCGCGGCGTAGATTGTAGATCACTCTCTCGTTTCGATTCCACACACTATAACTACACACAGTCGACGTCTTCGACTTCATCTACACGTATAGGCAAGGCATTTGTAAGAACGTTAAGTACGTATGTTGCTGCATTTCATTGCATTTCTCGTCGGCAAAAAGTTATGATAGTCATTAGATTATTACGTAAGTAATTGTTGCTGGTTTTACGAGTGCGCGTGCAAAAGAAAAACTGCCACCAGCGGTAAGACGCATGTGTAATACGCATATTTCCCTCTTCCAGCCACTGCAATTTGCGCATTATCTATGCGACAAACTTGGAATAACTCTTATACATTGTATAATATTATTATAATAAATGATGAATTTTATGCGTCGCAAAAAGCAATCGGTCGTTAGATCTCTCTGCTATATCGATCGCGTGCGGTTCGAGGTACAGAAGTTGAACTGGCGAAGATTTAAGACGTTTAGAGTCAAATTGGCTCGTTAGCATGTTTAACAATGCGAAACAACACGGCGAAATTGTCTCGAACCGTGTAAATAACGCATGTATGCACCTGGGTCGTGATGAAAATGCGGAATATATGTTTCGCTGTAGTATCTACGATCCTACCTAAACATTCCAAAGAGTTATTAAAAGAAATTCGGATTGCTCGGGCTCAGAACATTGATTCATAAAATTGGCATTATAATTACGCAAAATATTGGGTATGTAAGCATTTTACGCAAACAATCATCAAGTTAATGACTTAATTTCCATTTCGCCGCTAAACAAAAAGCCTTTATATGGCAATTATTGTAATTGAAAACCGAAAATGTAGAATTGCAGAGTATCGTGGCCCCATTTGCAACGTCTAATTTAAAACAAACAAAGCATTCGGTATGCGGATGGATAATTTGGTACATTTCGAGTTTTGTTTCGGGCACAGAGATTAAATTGATAGATCACATTTTTGAATTATTGCTATTTTTATCGCAGCGCACGAGATATGTTCCATACCTACCAACAATGTTACGAGCAATGTTGAAATTCGTGAC
>JARJDR010015713.1:0-24405 GCA_030264135.1 Myllaena sp. GC000078 | reverse complement strand
GTGACATGTTGTGAGCACAAAAACAATATGTTATTTACAATTGGATCAATTGGATGAAATAAAATATACTGAAAAATAAAGTTTCATGACGACGCTTCAGCATGAGCTAGGTAAGGTAAAGAGGGATAAGATCGCAAACGGGACAAGAGCTATATTTAATCAATTTTATCTCAATTGTTCATAATATTTTAATTCAAAAACTAAGGTAGCACTAACAATGTGCCTTCGATTTACAAGCAGATGAACTACATACTCCAGTTAGACATGACGTTGAAATTATTGGTTATTATCTCGATTTTTGAGTTAAATTTTAGTATGTATGTAGACAAATAGTTATACTTCATGCTCAAGAAGGAAATTCTGTTGAATACTTGATATTTTCGAAGAAAACCATTGGTGCGACCATTCCTCATATTTTGAGGTTTCCGGGAAAGATTATGCTAAGCCGTCGTCCGTACGAAATGATTGAAATATGTATAACTTTAAAATTAAATCATAGAATTTAATCGTGTAAACAGCATTTTGTAAATGACAACAGCAGAATTCAGATTTGACATTGTAATGTGAGAATTATAGCTTTTAATTAGTTTTAATTAACCGCTAACGATCTTGCCCCATTTACAGGGAGGAGTTCGCAGCACCTGTCACGTCTTTTTAATCTGTTAATAAAGGTACTCTATTCAATTTAAATTGTGATTTCTGTTAGTGGAAATTATAGAGTATTAACTGCACTTTACGACAATGCCAAGTTGGGGCAAATATTTGCAGACATAATAAAAATCACAAGTTTACAAATCTCGGTCAACTTTTTGACCCGAGCAGATGAGAACGATTCTTTACTAATTTTGGTGCTTTGAATCCAAATCTGCAATCCGTTTTTTGCAATTAGTTTTAGTTTTTGAATTATTCGATAAATTCATTATTTCAGTATTACTGACCGTTAACGGCCATTTAACGTCCCTTTGCACGGAAAAATTGCGCTACTGACGCAAATCAACTTTATACTTACTGAGTGGCATCTCTTGGAAGAACACACACCAAAAATAGTCAGATTGGAATAGTACTTTGTGTTTGGCAATCATTTGAATCGAAGAATGACTATTTTGCGGACTTGGACAAATCATATTTTTTTTGGAGGGGATAAAAAAACTGGAAAACCGCTAGACTAATTACATAAGCTTAATAGGAGACTGCGATGAGAAATATAAACAATTTACCCCAAAAATCCAGTAATTTTCCATTTTGGCACGGAGTTTTCAAACTCATTACATGAAAAAGCGCAGTAGCGCCACTATCGGAGAACTCAAAAACTAGAACCAATTTCAAAAAACGGATTGCAGATTTGGATTTAGCGCGCCAAAATTAGTAAAGAATCGCTGCTCGGATCAAAAAGTTGACCGAGCTTTGTAAACTTGTGAAATCTATAATGTTTAAATTGAACTTAGCAATAACCGCTTCAATCTTACCCCACTTTACCTTATATATTATTCATTGCAATTAATAACTTTTTGCACTATCTTTAAGAAAATCCTTAAAACTAAATAGCGCTCCTCACATGCCAAACGTATTCCCCAAAAAATTTATATAACGAGGTTTAGGTATGTATAACAGAAATACTTATCTGTAATCGTATGCATATGAACACAAAACCACTCGCCACAGCGCCAGCCAGCGCGGCGAATGCACCATTAGATGCGTGAATTATTAACAATGTATTAATGTATGCAAATGCGAGTCAAGTACGCGGCGTTGCGGAAGGAAAACGCGAGCGCCTATTGCATTATCATATCTAGAGCAACAGCCGCCGCCGTCGCGCCGTCCGTCGCTGCTGTGCGAGTAAATTATAATAAATGCGATCACGCAACCAACCACCATACAAGGAAATCACTTTCCTTGTCGAGCGAAAATTGTTATTTATTAGCGGCGGTGCGCGGCTGCGGCGGATAATGATCGAACTGAAACAATTGGCTGTAAATGGCGATGCTTTTCTAAGGTCTCTCCAATTGTATACATAGATTGGCGCCAAATGATATCGAAGGCTATGTATGAAGAGAAACATAAAAAATGGATCTACAACACGCCCTCCCCAGTTTCGTTTTCTTCTTGTTTCGAAATCTAGATGCGTGTAACTAATAAACGACCTCTTCTCGATTAGGTGATTTCCATTTTAATTAAATCTCCGCTGCGCTGCGTAGTTTTTAGTCATGGCAAGCAACATGTGATAAGATTGATACTTTGATCATTCATTCCAAAGTTTTCATTCATTGTTTTGCATTGGAAGCATCGGGACGTATAATGACAAAAGTACGTTCGACATATAACATAGTCTCGAGTTTAATTAAAACTTACAGGTAGGATTGACTCATCATCAAAGTTATGTACTCGCTCAATATAGTAACAGTATTCGTATCGAGACGCACAAAAACCATATCCTTTTTTGTAGGCGTGAGAAAGTTTATCAATCAATTAGCACCGTCGGCGTCGGCGTCGTTGCAATATGCGTGTGCGCAATGCAATTATTTTCGTTGCGCGAAGGCTAATGCGCAAACTTTCCGTGTCCTTGCTTTGGAACGATAAAAGCGAAGTGATTTCAAGTGCGGATGGGATTTGCCCCCCCTGCCAGAGCGCAGCGCATCGCTGTAAAGGATGTAGCGCTAAATCGAACCAGAAGTCTAGCACACATCCCTTTATATCCTCGCGCCTCGCGCCCATGCCCGAGTGCAGTTAAAATCAGGCGGCAATCTTATTCGCTTCTGCCAAGCGAATGCGTTCCACGCTCTGCGTTTCGTTTCGTTTTGGGTTTCTCGTCCTGCAAAGGATTAAAATCGAGGATAATAATTTATACGATTTAGCAGTACTTGTACAACAGTGGGTGGAATAAGAATGAGTGAGAAATGATGGCGACGTTTTTCGATTTTAGCGTTGACGTGCGAAGCAAACTAATGTCTTCTTTCGGAGCGAAGCGGAGAGGAATCTTATACTTCTTCTTCCTCTTTTCTTTTTTGGTATTGAGTGAATAACTCAACGCTTGCGGCAGCGCCGGCTTGGGTTGGGTTGGATTTGATAAATAAATGTACTGTCGGCGATTGAGCACGACACTTTTAAAATGCCAACATTTTGACACGAACACGAAAAAAACGACAAAGAACAAATTTAAAACTCACTAAATTATATTTTTCAATAAATGGCGATTTGAATAAGTTTATGATAGGAACCAGGACATCATCATCATCATCATCATGTTTATCAGTATCAGCATCAGCATCAGCATCATTACGATCAAACCCTTCTTGGAGTAGAGTCGTAACCGGCAAACGACCACTCGGCGGCGGCCGAAGAACAATCAAACAATCCCCGCTCGGCTCGCTCGGCCCGTGAGTTTTGAGCATGGCGATGTAATCGCATCAAGGGACAGCAGCCGTGTGGACCGCAAAACCACAAAACCCTTAGTACACTACTACCTACCTACTCCACTCCATCATTTCGTTTCATTTCGTTTTGTTTCGCATCATGCGCGTCGCGTGTTGCTCGTCATTCGTGCAATTGCTCAAATGGCTCAAATTCATGTTCATAACTATTCATTCCGCATGAATAATTAACTAACTACCATATTCACCATATTCATCTTCGGTGTGTTGTCAGTGCTGCCAACTGTCTCAACTGTCAGTTACATTTGGTGCCATTGGCTGGCGGCGCGACGAATACGAATGATGCACCGTTGTTGTGTAAATATTTAACGCACCAGGCGTGTTAGCTACCCTAATCTTTTGCGTGAACGCTACCAATTTAATGTATGCATGATCGAAAGAAGGTCTGAAAGAACACTAAAAGGGTGGTAATCGATTTTGTCAGCCCCCATCCTCTCAAGAGCACTTCTAAACTAGATTTTTCCTAGGTTGAGAGAAAAAAAACTTATCGTCTTGCTTATAATAGTATTAAATTTAGACTTTGGCAAAGACGATCAATTAAAATGAAGGTTATAATCAAGGCAATGAATTTTAACGATTACGTTATGAAAGGGGGTTACTTGAGATCGGCGCCCAGTGTCTTATCTGCGCTCCGTGCAGTGTAGATAGAAAACGATCCCTAGAGCTACAGTGCTGATGCTGATGATGACGATGACGATGATGCGATACGAAATGAATAAGAGCGCCTCCGTATGCAAAACCAACCCGCCGAACGAACATGAGATCTACAATGGCTGCCGCTATCGGTCGTTGTGGAAGCTCAAGCTGAAGGGGTTGGCGGGGAAGAAGGGGGAGGACGAAAGGATCAAAGCCGGAGAAGAACATATATCGAATTCGCATTACACCGAGACCGAACGAATCGAATCCAATTCGACTTCGAGGTGTGTTTACGACGTCGTTATTATTACCAAAACCACCAACCACACAATAAATAACTCTGAGGGTAATTGTATGATTTTCTCAGATAAGAAAATTCACACTTTACATTTGGGAATACTCAAGGGAAAAAGAAGGAGACGCAAAGAAGGAGCAAAGTAAAAGTTTTGATTTGATTTATTGTGGAACAAGCAGCAAGCGATCAGGGAGAAGAAGTTGTTCGTTCGGGGGTGGTGACAAATGTACGCTTATTGCCAAATTCCCACATGTCATCCATTGATATTGTACTATCTTTGCCAGTGCTCGCAGCCCAACACAGAAAATCAACTTAATGTTGTTGAGCGTGAATTCTTTTCGCCGTTCGTGACACAAAAAGTATTCTTCAGCCGTAATTATGTTAATCCACAATCCGCAGGCTAATCGAATCGCGCTTGCTGATTTAACTTTGCGGCGTCAACTTTACCAACTTCCACATTAACGGCATTTTTTTTTTCCTTCAACGCCGACGCCCTCTTTTTACGGTATGCAAATCAAAGGAAAATATATAAATAAATGAATGCAAGCAGTTGAGGAGTTGTGCGGCAGTGTCGATAAGAAGAAGAAAGTACCACCATTGAAATGATTCGCCAGGGGATTATTATTTATTTCCTCCGAAATATACCTATATATTTTTATGATATTTTTTCGGCAACAAGTTTTACCGCCGCGATTTTGCCGCAAAGGAGATTAAGAGCAAATCGTAAAATTATCGGTCGTCCTACCCAAATAAACCGCACGAATAAATAAATAAATAAATATAATATAATGCGAGTCGCATGTTGAACAAACACTACGCGTAGTGGACAAGAGCGTTGTCCTGCTGGGGTGCAAATGAAAACGAATGTTTATAACCAACCGGGAGAGCTACTGCGCAAATATGGCAAAGTAAATAAATCTAAATGCGTGGAGGGGATGATAATAAAAGCCCCCCTTCCCCTCTCCCTCTCACCCCCGCGCCGAAAAGACCACATAAAATTCAAGTGATAAAAGGACGCAAGTATATTAATATTATTAACATTTGAATCTCGCCCGCCGGAATGGATAAGAAGAAGAATATTGTGCGCCGCCAAAGATGGCAATAAAACAAAATGTTTTCTTTTCCTTTGCATAATCCTGGAAAATCCTTAAAATTTCTTTCCCCCGAAAATAAATGAAATAATTTTTAATTTTTCCCGCGTTAAAAGTAAAAATGCGTTCGGTAAATAAATCACGAAAAAAAGACACAGAAAAACAATACAACCCCTAAAAAACACGTTATTAACTACAACGTCAAACAGTCAAAGTCAATTTGTGTTTGATGGTAATAAACGTCGGAGAAAAAAACGGACATTTTCCCCAAAGTACAAAGTTTTGCAAACAAAACAAATAATGAACACGCTGAACACGATGAGAGTAAGAGAGTAATGCAATGCAATGCAATGTTTTCCACGTTTAAGGCATTTATTCAAATTCAACCAGCAGGAGGGAATATGATGACAATGAAGGGAAGCAAAGGAAGGGAAGAAATGATGCGGAGCCGAAAGGATGCACGATAGTCCTGGGAGCCAGCCGGAAATAGACCGGTGTCGAGGGGAAACAGAGACGATTATGTTATTATGATACTTGTAACATTGGCAAAAGAGAAAATCTCCTTTTATGACAAACATTTCAATTAAAATTACCTCACGATTGAAATGAATGCAAATCGCGTGGAAAAAATGCGATATTTTTGAATGCAGAGTAGAAAAAATGAATATGCTATATTTGCAATAGCAAAGGACTGAGGAATTGATGACGAGCGCAAAATGTATAACGAGCCTACCAAGGAGAAGAGACGCTGCTGCCGACCGTCAGACGCGGAGCGCGCCGGCGCGCGCCGAGGAGGATTGAAAGAAAATTGGATATATTTGTACAGCGACGCAAGAAAGTACCCTTCTCTGCTTACATACAATCGGCATGAATACCGAATATGTTATTACACAGCGCATATTTTTTTCCACTTTTCTTAACGTAGAAAAAGAAGGAAGAAAAAAAATGATAAATTAATCTTTAACATTAAATTAATTACAGCGAAAAAATGGAATAGAACGGAATGAAATCATAACAAAAAGATAACCAGATCTCTGCTCTCCTGCTGGTTTTCGGCGGGAGTGCGGGGTTGAAGGGGAGAGGGAAAATCTTTGGACGAGAAGAAGAAAAAGAGAAATGAACCAAAGCAATCCTATGAACAAAAATTGTATTTATTGGCCGAGCTCTGATTTCGAGGTGGATAAATCAACGCCGGCGTCGATGCTAGAAGGCGCGATGGAAGGACAATTGAAAATGACCATTTATTTCGATTTCTGCCCAACCTACACGCACGCATCACATGAGCATGGCAAGAGTTGAAGGAGTAGCGCGAGAATGAGAATGAAAAACGATCGGTTTCGCTTCGATTCGGATTCAATTTGATTTCATTTGATTTAATACCCTGCGCGCAAAAAGAAGAGGCAAAATATCAAAGACCACCGTTGGTTGATAAATAGATTTTCATAGATGCGAGAGCTAATGAACAAAATCCTTTTTTTGTTTTAGTTTCTCGCAAAGTAATGAATGAATGAATGCATTTATTGCATTGTGAGTCATTTTCCGACGAATAAGTAAAACAAAGAACGATTTAATTAAGCGAGAGTGCGTTTGAGCACGAAATGAATTTCAGTTTTGATTCAACATCTGCATCAGCATCTCACATGTGCAACAAAGGCCCGCATTAAATGTTTAACATACGTTTTGTGTTTGGCGTTCAACAAAACATGGCGCAATGTTAACTGCAAACTGCATTTCGTGTGCAAAATAATGCCACGCATTTGTACGAGTAATATCGTTGCGTTGAGTGAGAAATGGGCGAATTGAGTTACATCGCCTGAGCATAAATTAATTTCAATGCGGCGCGCGGTGCATACTTTGATAACACGACAGGAGCCGGAGGAGTCCTTGGGCTTGGTTCTTGCGTGCACGCGCACACAATACGCACATTTGCATCCTATTTGCATTGCTTTGCACAAACCATCCCACTTGCATCTTTTATTCAAATACTGCATTTTTCCTACTCTGCAGTAATAAAGAAGTGTAAGTTTTTCTACTACAGATTATAATTACTTAAAAATTGTTTAAAAGGCGCCAATGCGCAAAGGGTTTCTTTAAGAAAAGATCAAACAAGTTGCAAGACTAATTAAGAGTGGGTATCAAATACAAAGCACTTCATTAACTCAGCCAAAATGTAATCAACGAGCGTCGAGCTTACTCCGCGCTTGATTGACGCCTGATTTGATAATAAATAATTTCAAATTACAGTACTTAGAAATCCGTTTAAGGACAATATAATATATTGTGAATGGAACATGTTGTGTCGTTTGCATTCAGTATGTAAGCCTGCAGGATGTTTATTTACGCAGAGGACGATCAAGCCTACACGACGACGTCGACACAGCGACGAACAAACTTATTAATATCTATAAATACACAACCGGGACTGGGACTGACCAACCCACAAAACAGCGACGCGTGACGCGTTGTACGAGTAGTAATCTGCAGGATAATAACCTAATATCTCAGCTATTCAAGCGTAAAGCGTAGTTCCCACCCTATTAGCCAATTTCCGGTTATCAACGACGACTAATTTACTTATAAACAACGCCAACATCAACCTTTACCTCTACTATGATTCGATAATTTACTAATTAGCCCCAAATAGCTTATTTAATCGTGTTTTGCTGTTGTTAACAATAACAACTCCCAGTTTTGGCACATACGGTGTGTTTTGATTGGCAATAACGCATTATAGGCATCATGAAGGCTATATTACTCTCATCCGTATCAAGCCGTCAAAACAGAACTAGAACTCAACCATTAAGGAATTATTAAATAGCTTATCGTATGCAAGGCCAATTTATTTCCTACTGAATGAGCTCTACTTGACGTGCGGTTTATTGCCAGAACATGCGAATCAGAGTCAGCCGCTGTAATCACCGCGCAAAGCGCAAACCAGCAAACTATTTCGAGTTCAAGTACGCGCCGGTTTGCGCAATGCCAATACGCAAAAATAAATCGGCTTTCGACTGACACCAGAACCGACTGTCGAGCATCGAGTGCGTCGAGAGGGAATTGCGCGTATTTGTTTGTTATCTGTTTCATTTGTCAAATTTCTATAAATTTTTTTGCTCTTTGCTGCGTTTATCATCCACACGCACGCACGCACGCCAGCGCCCTTCAGTTTGAGAGATGGACGTTTATCAAACAGAATGGCATCAGTATCAGGACCAACAAGAGCGCGCGTGGTTTTGACACGATTTTTGTATCACTTACACGTTTTTAATCAACATGATTGCAATGTGGATACATTCCACCATTACGGTGGTTTGCGGGCTTAAACCGCCAATTTATTCCGTTTATTAATTGCACAAATGAATAAGCAGAGGATCGTCACAACTCAAGGACAATGGGAAGAAGGAGCACAGGGAACACAAGGCGAAGGAGCGGAAGTGAAGCGAGCAAAATGTTTGCGTTTACATTGGCTTCCGCTTGACATGATGCCGGGATAGAAGAAGCTGGATGTCGGTCGATGCTGGATGGAGTAGAATATAATAAAATAAAAACGATGACGAAACGAGAGCGCATACATCGCTCGCGAGTGTGCCAAGTTCTATTCTCGGTTCTTTCCTCCTTCCTGATTCTGCCCGACGCCGCCGTAATTCAAGGCCAGTGCAAAAGAAGAAAAAATGATATATTTAACTATCATCAGCATGTTCCACACTGCGCGAAGATAAAAGACAAAGACGGCCATCGTAAACAATGATATAAGTAATATAAGAGTACATAATACGGCGTCGAGAGGATAGAAAAGAAGCCAGGATAATTGATGGGTCAGACATCGTCCACCACAATACTCCTCCCCTTTGTCAATAGCAGCAGCAGGCCAGCGGAGACAGGTATGTAGTAAAATAAAACAATAGGGGATGAAAATAAAACAAACGCATAAAATACGAGTAAAACGTAAAGTGAAAGAAAGGTTTGCCCGAAATATTTCGTTTCGCATATGCGTTATTCCTCATCCTTTCGCCTTGCTCTCTTCTTTTGAGTCGGGGAAAGGCTTTTGTAATGGTATTAGCAGCTACTTAGCGTTTGCGTCGCGGGCAAGAGGCAAGCGCAGAAGAGAGGCTGGATGGGGGCTAATTCAATCAAACAAACCACAAACATTCCTTCCGATTTCTTCTCCTGCACTCCAACCGTGAATAGGAAAAAGTATAAAGTAAAAAGTAAAGTAAAAGTATACATTGCAAAAAAAGGACGGTCGTGTTATGTTACTAACAAGCATCTTCCATCCAAAGCCAAAAGTCACAAGTGGAGTGTGCCACAACAACAATAGCCTTTCTTTCCTCAAAAAAAAAACCGAAAAAAACGAAACTTCTAAGTATTTGAAAAACACCCCAAGTTGTAATTTTCTGGTTCTTCAAATGGCTTGCTTCATTCATATTGCATTCAAGAAGGTGAAGAATAACGCCTCCTCGGGTTTCGCCAAGGAGTTAATTACTTAAGTGGATTCCTGGGCCCCGCGAAATTTCGAAAGCATGCCATCCCTCATCGCGTAATCCTTTCGCTACCGCTTTGCAAGGAAGGAAAACCGGCAATAATCCCAGTTAATACTAGGCGTAATTCAAACGTAATTTCGACCTTCTTATAATAACCGCACGAGGAAAAGTTGGGCATTTTATATAATATCATCTTGCGTGGTAGGGTCGGTCACAGATTGAGAGACTTTTCACCAAGTGCTAGCGGGCGTTGAAACAGGTGTTGTAGGCGTTACGTGGTGGAGCATACTAATGGCTGCACGATGTAGACGTCAATATTAGTTCAACAGCGGCACGCATTGGCAAGGAAGCACAAAGACGCGAGCGATTCTTTCCAAGGCGGATGGCGTTATGTGCATCCGATAATCCGGAAGCGAATGGCGTTTGCATGTTTCCACACTAAACGCACTCTACGATACGCATGGCACAGTCAGCGTAGGCGTTGGCGGTCGGGTAATTATTCGCAGAAAAAGGGATTACACGGACGAATAGACCGAAAAATTATATTTTTCCCCATACAGACCCCAATTTTTCTGCGTACAATTTTATAAAATAAGTAGCTGAAAAGCCCGACGTTGCCCGGGAAATGTACAATAACAAATGAATACCTTTTTTTACATTTTTTCAATTTTTTTGCCACTCTACAGAATGCATGTGACAACGCGTTTCGCCGAAAATTTTGTGTTTCACATTTAAGTCCATCAATGATATGATTTTTTTGTCTGAACACTCGCGTCGTAATATCCTGACGATGAATTGCTGTTTGTCCGGGTAACAACAGTTTCTGAATTTCTTCCCATTTCGGGTTATAGTAAAAGTTATAAACAAATCGGGGAGACCATAAGCACGTACTTACATATGTCATGACATCTTGTATTATATTCTTGCATATAGCGTGGGCTGCCAATATTAAAAGATGGCAGTATAAATACATTTCCTATATTATTTATATTTAAATTTCCTTCTGTCATATTATTAACCACATTGCGTTTTCCCCTGCACGCAATTTTGCCTGATTTAATCAAACATAACTTAAACGTTCAGATTCTATTTTAACATACATATCTACAATGAATTGATTTTAATTGCTAACATTTCGAAAGGTGATCACTCTGGTTTTGCCTACTCATTTACCGATAGGAGTAATAACGCATTGCACTTACATTTTTGCAACTTCTTGGCCTGTTAGATTGTACTGTCTGATGTTAATTTGATAACCATCTTCGCCCTCCCAAAAACTAAACAGCTATTGCAATGCATCATACGACCGATTCGTATCTTGAATTGTCTCGAATGTATTATTGCTGCGCTTAATAATTCTATGCCTTTGATTTATTTGTTCCCCTACCATAACAACAGCAATTTCGTTAGCCGTTGGTGCATTAAATCACCCAGCATCGTTACCACCTGGAACCTTATTTGGTTTTATGACATCCGGTCATTTTGCAATTTATTTGAAGTCTGTTTAAAACGTTGAATTAAATGGTTTCTCTCATTTAGAAATTTTGCAAAGTCGCGACGATAGCTTTTTCGTCCTGCGCATGAATGTAATTATGATGACACCGCATAACTACTTGTTCTTATGCGTCACCCATAAAATAAATTTGTAAAAATTTGACCTCTGTGTCTTGCATTGGCAGCAATGAAGCGATTTGATGATATATTTGACCTTGAACCTTTAAAATTCTTTCGAAATTATATTGAACTAGCTGAAAAGCCCGGCGTTGCCCGGGAAATGTACAATATTTTGTAATCGGTCCAGTAGTTTCGGAGCCTATTCAATACAAACAAACCATCAAATCTCTCCTCTTTATAATAGTAGTATAGATGATATTCATCGCTGCAAAGAAAGTCATTTGGAAGCAAGAATTCGAATTCTCATTAAACAATTTTGATTGAGTTGTAACTACCATTCTCGATGAATTTAATCGTTCAGGTGGTGAATTCAATGCAGGTAAAACTACTTTTCCTGCTCCACAAAACAACCCGTTTGATTTATTTTTCAATTCTGGATTGTACGAAAATTCAAGGCGATGGAATATGTTGGTAATTTTCCTAGCTTTGAATAATCGCAGCGGATCGGTTGTCCATTTGTGATTACAAAACAGAGATTGGTAATTCCATATTTGCGCGAAAAACGCGAAATGTTTTAAGATTTACGTCTATTTTGTCAATTGTATTAAATATTACGGCCCATAAATCTTTGCCAGCGGGATTAAACAGTCCCACACATCCCACACAGAAATTTATAGCAAGTAAAGATTTGAAACGACTGCATTTTTTCGCGGATAGCCAAAACTGCGACCAACTTACTTTGGGACGTGACGAGGTTCTTTTATTCACAGTAGGGGGTTGCCACCTCACAGGCCTTAATTTTAATTATTTCGGCTAATTTTATAATGATCATAGCTTGCTATAACTATAAACCATCTCTGCGACTCAACGCGTATTTGGGTGAAAAGATGAGCCAAATCGGATAAGCGGTTTAAAAGTTACACTGCGTCGTTAAAAACGGCTCCATTTTTATATATGTATACAATATAGATATAGATAAACGTATAACAATAAATAAGAATGGTGGCAGGAGCAAAAACTAACAGTAATAAAATTTATCGCCGTTATTTATTCGTTTGGTAAATACGATGATTATTTATGACAGGCGGGTGATCATTTCATTCAATTTCGGTGCCTATGCGAAAGCGGGTGGTGATTTATGAAGTCGCGTTTTGTTCCACTACATATATTCATCGCCCTTTATTGTCCTGAGAAACATATTTTACCGATGTTTCTTTCGCCGGTTGCGGTTGCGGTTGCATTCATGTTTTAATCGTTTGCTTTGCGGATGGCAGACAGGAAGGCGTCGCTTTTATATCCGCTTTCTGACTGCGGGCAGCGCATCACATCACATTCGATTTTCGATTCGGTTTTCATCGCTTTCCGGCGCAAACCACCTCTTTCCCTTTCCCTTAAACCTATATATCACAACTATTATAGTGAGGGGACGCAATTTTGCGATATTTCTTTTGCGCCCGCCGCCCGCGCCCGGCTCGTTTTCCGAACGATTTCGCTTTCTTCTTTCATGCCGGAAGGGTGCGGGTCGGCGTGTATTAATAATATCAAATATCAAGCACGAAGAAAGTTCAATTTTGAGAGGACTCCACGAACGACAGCTGTCAACAATTCTTCTGTTTTTGTACTATTATACTTATTGTTTCATATACCGGGGATCCCGGAGATTCCCCGGAAATTAAAGGATGTCCCAAAAGTAACGCAAGATTTAAACTCAACAAAAAATATTGTTTTTAATAATTTTTTATTGATTCATGATTGTTAACTATTCACACTCTCTCGCTATACTAATGCACAAGTCTCAACTCTTTAACAATACTCGACTCTCTATGTTTATTTGCTTGCTTCTTACAAGTGTGAATAGCAAAACCCAACTCTCGTTTTACGTAAAACAACCCACCTCGTTACCTAGCAACTAACAAAAACTGTCACCACCCGCCTACTTTAATCTATATCAAACATGATGTTAATGAGATGCGGTCTTGTATGAGACCAAACATCGGGCAAATGGTCTCAATGGCTTTGCACAAATGCACTAATTCGTTGAAATTTACCAACACCATTTCGCATAAAAAGGGCTCCATTTCGTTGCGTTCAAGCGTTTGCAGCTTTGAATCTCTTCCTTTAATCCCACATTTAAATTTCTTTCTACGGGATTTTTGAAATCACAGGACTATGTCAACAAGCCCGCAACTACCCGTTCATTAAAGGAGAAGATTCAACGCAGCATTAACGAAATGCAGCCACATTAATGCAAAATATCATGAAAATTTTCGATCAAACAATGCTCCTGTGCATACGAAAACGTGGAGCCTTTTTGCCCTATGTGTTATTCCATAAATGACTTTATCTTATGTTCATCATGATTCAATAAAAAAATTCAAACAGAAGACTGAAAACTGTATTTTCTGTCGAATTCAAATCCTGCGTTACTTTAAGGACACCCTTTATCTTGTAAGATGTCCTTAGGATTAATAAAGAACGTACATATTCCTTTGTTTAAGAAGTAAAGTGAGATAGCATTAGACTCCTTGGTTGGCAACCCAATCCATGTCTTTATATCCCATTAAATGCAATCTGCCACACTGCACGTGAAACATTGTTGTCGTATGAAATTTCTTTAATTTTTTGCTAAATCCTTTTATAACTTTAGTTGCTTTTATGGACCATTATCTAACCCTATGGTATATAACATTTCATCAAAGTGTCAACATTTGTTTGAACATTGTCACGTTCTATGTACGTAGATACCCGATACGTTTTGAATCGGGAACATACCTAGGAATTTCACAAGGAAATAATGGATGTAATGTATATAATACGTACAATTATAACGCAATCGATTTGCGAAATTCCATGAATTCTATTATGATTACGCAATGGATTAATTAATGCCTATTATGATGGAAGCTGAATGGCACCGTGACAAGCACTCATTGTCGGACTATTAACGCAGATATAATTATGCAAGAAGCATTGTTTGCATGATGGCAAAAATGTGGTAATTATTTGGACTTTTTTGATAAATTGCTTCAACGTTTACAAGTTGAAGAAGAAGAATAATGCGGACGATAAGAACATAATCATTATGATTACGCACACTTGCGCGCAGTTATTATTACAATGCAGCGGAGAAAGTATAATTTATCTTAATCAATCATTGCGGCGTGGGCGGGAGGAAAAAAGGAGGAGCATAAATTTCGGCCATTTTTTAATTACCCAATTATGCGGCCGCCGCGTGCAAAACAATTTTTTTCCGAACAGGCAGAAAAACCTTATCGATATAATTTTTATATTATAATTAACTTTTTTTTTGATGCCACCATCACGCCGAAGTGTAAAATATGGGCAAGAATGTGGAGGAGAGGTTGAAAAGCTTCTCATGTTGCCTCCCGATATGCTCCCGTGAGGGGGGTTAATAAATTTTTATCACTTGATAAATTCCACACGCGGGCCGCTGAGCTGGTAGGTAATTGTTTTCGCAGCAGCGGACATCATTCCTTTCTGGGGAGAGCAAAAGGGCTGCTTATAGATAACGATCGTGATGTAACAAGGTTGGCATTTTTACTTTTATTGTTGCTTTCCGATCAATTACGGATCGAGTGCAAAACGGCAGAATGGTCATTACGCCACTGAAGAAGAAAAAGGAAAAGAAGAAAGAGAAAAAGGAAAAGCAGTGAATTGGTGAATGCTTTCCAACAACCGATGGGATGACAATAAATTGGGAGTGCAATGAGATTACATACATACAAACCTGTAAACTTGTATGTACGCTGCGGATATTGATTTAAGCGTATGAACGCAATTTACTGAGAAAATTCCACCAAACAAGATTTTATTAGTTAATTTTTGGATAAGGTTTCATTCGAGTAATTGCAAGCAACATTTCTATAGATTCTTTCAATTGAATTACATGCAATAAAATTGATGTATTTTTACATTGCACCAGCGCGTTGTGGAAAATTGAAGAGTCCGGTGAGTGAATTGACCACAAGGTGTTGCGGCGTCGGCCCGGGGTTGCGTGCGGCACGTATGAAAATATAATTAACTAATTAATTAATCAGGAACGAACGGTCAAAGCTTAAAAGCACTGTGATGTTGAAATGCACTAAATATCTTTTATTTGCAAGCTTTTTATGAACTGTAGTGGAGTGGATTGGTATGTAGTGAATAAAATTATTGTATGAAAATAGCGCTGGCAATCTTCAAAACAAAAAAAAACAACGAATGCGCCACTTGATAATAGTTAAATAGTTACACCTAACAAAAATGTCAAATGGTAATTCTCAACTTTTTTTTTGGGAGATCACGACTTTAAAGAATTAAAGATGGTCGCCATTTGGCAGCACACAAAAAGGAAAAACTATTACCTTTCGGCGCATAAGTAACTAATGATTGATCTAAGAAGTAGCGGCACTTGGTTTTTTAGCACATACCCTCCCCCCCTCACAGCCAGCGAGTAGAATAATGATAAAAACCAAAGAGTATGACACTTTGATAAAAACGTTCATATTATTTAAATCATATTTGTTTCGACATCAATCTAATTAAAAACCTTAGAATAAAATACGAAAATAAATATTACATAAAAAAATTTTATTCCGTAACTATCTATCATTGAGAACGTTATAATCAACAGCACAGAAAGAATATTGTTATGAACGGTTATATCAGGGGTTGTTATAATAAACAATTACAGCCGGTTTGCCGGAATCACAACGTAACACGAAAAGGCTATAAATATAATAAGAAGTACGCGTTTATTGCATCTGCAATATTACAATCGTCATCATAGTGTTGTAGTCGTAACAACAAGAAAGCATTACGTTGTGTATTGATGACCATTAGTGAACCATTAATAACCGGGAATAAAATGTTTTCCTACAAGCTGAAAATACAGGGTGTCCACAAAGTAACGCAAGAAGACACAGTTTTTCGTTTTTTGTTTGAATTTAATTTTTTTAAATCGTAAAGTACATAAGATAGGGTTATTTATGGAATAACACAATGGGGCAAATAGGCTTCACGTTTTTGTATGCGCATGTGCATAGTTTGATCAAAAATTTTCATGAAATTTTGCATTAATGTGGCTGCATTTCGTTAATGCTGCGTTAAATCTACTTTTTAATGAAAGGGTATTGGCGGGCTTGTTGATATAGTCCTGTGATTGCAGGAAGCCCGTAAAAAGCAAATTAAATGTGAGATTAAAGAAAGAGATTCAACGCTGCAAACGCTCCAACGCAACGAAATTGAGCTATTTTCATTTTCAAAGCCATTGAGACAATTTGCTCGATCTATGGCCTCCTATATAACCGCATCTCATTAACATTATGAATCAATAAAAAACTTACATTAAAATTAAACTTTTGGTACACCCTTTATCATACCAATGATATAACACCGAATAAAACTAGCTACTTGTATGTAAATTGTAAATTTAATTTCCCACCCGCCTTTAGTTTTCCAGCGTCTTGCGATGGTGTTATTTGGGTTACATTTAGCCACAACTAGTGCAGATTTATATTAATGGCCACGCACCCACACAATAGCGCGCCGGAAATGGCTGTCGCCATGCTTTTTCCTCGAAGGAGCCCGCCTGGCGCCAAGTCGGTTTTTTGCATTTAGAAAAGAGTGTCATTAACCCACCCTTCTTCCCGTCTACGACTACGCCGACTACGACTACAGCGCAAGAGGATTCGTTTAGCCTTGCCACACACGCCACACGCCCTTAAGCCCAAGCATGACAACACGAATGAATTAAAATAAGGGCAAGGTGGAATCGTAACGCAATGTAAACCGTAACCGCCGTAAAACGGGCGCGATGACAGAAGAATAACAAAAAAGGCGGCGGGCACTTTCTCCGCATGCAGAGCACTTTGCATAATGCTAATGCTAATATTAATGCAAAGCGAGATTGTTTCCAAAACCGCCATTTTCCCGCTTGATGCGTTTTCATTTCAATTAAATTTTAATTACACATGTTTTACATTACGTATTTCCATATATTTAATTTCGCGAAAATATCCGCGACTGTGCAATGTGTGTGCTCGACTTGGTGTCGCTAAATTGAGTGTAAAAACATTCGCGCCATAAATGAACAAAGAGCGAAACAAAGGATATTCGCATGCAAATTACGCCAAAAGCATAAACCGGCGCTTTGGAGGAAGGGGAGGGGGTGGTGAGCAAACGTTGCACATGCAAAATGGATGGAAGGGAGAGTGGGAATGACAAACCGAAAACGGAACTCGGGCGGCTAAGACGCCAACAATAAGAAATCACTTCGTATGCAAGGCGGCATGTGAACGATCGAGTGTGCGTGCGTGCGTGCCTGCTTGCTGCGTTTGTTGAATTAACATCGCGCCCTAAGGTTGAAGAAAACGCTTTCTTTCCGAAAATCTTTCTTTGCAATTACTATTGTAAATAAATCAATTGGCAAACTACGGCTAACAATACAATACAAGCACACTGCTGTTGTTGCTCATTATGCAAGCGTTAGAGTCCGGTTAGAGATTCGATTAACGGTCGTCCTTTTACGCCATTATTGTCCTGATTTATTGCACGTGCGAGTTTCATTAGCCACAGTCTCTCTTTGTTCATATTCTGCATTTTGTAATTACTACGAATGCAAATCTGGGTAGAAGCGGTGAAAAGAGAATATTTGCGGTGGAACATGTCACCAACACCGAGAGCTGGGCAGGGAGGGAGGGAGGGAGGTTCATGGCGGGTGGCTTGACAAGTTTGGCGGTTAGTTTCTGATAGTTATCTGCAATTTCACGCAGTGTGTAGTAATGTAATGCGATGCGTGTGCCAAGCTTACCTCATGCGCGAGTCAACAGCGGCGCACCGCAAAACTCATGCGATTCCAAAACAATATCAAACAATATGCTTACATGCAAGAAGTTTCAAACTATATATATATCGTAGGCTTTGATCCTGAATGGATGGATCGCTGGTTGGAGGGATGGATGCAAAGCGATATAGAGACGTTGACGTGCCACGTGTGTGTCTATTTATCAACGTCAAAATTGCGTCGACGCACAACGATACAAGGGCAAATCATATTTCACCTCACCCCAAAGCGCTCTTAGTCCATCCATGTTTCGATAAAGCTGAAAATAATTCCTTCAACGAGGAGAGATCCACATTCAATTAAGCCCCTCGCCCGTTTCAATCATCAATCTCTCATTATCCTTGCTTCCCCCCCCTCACAGTTGGCCTTTCTGTCCGTCCGGCCAGCGGGCTGGATGAAAAAGGGGTTTGGGAGAAATTGAATAACGACCTCTTCTTCTACTTCTTGTTCTTCTTCTTGTTCTTGTTCTCTGTAGTTCCACTAGGTTCACGTATGTAAGAGAACAAAGTTTAACTAAACCATGTATAAACGAATTTGCTTTTGGCTTCCTGTGCGTACCTGTACGTACGTAGGTTGGTTGGTAGCAGGTGCAAGCAAGCAAGGCAGCGAGCAAATTACATTTTCGCACGCAGTAAATAAATGGGGGAAAAATTGTAATTAAACTTTTGGACGCAACGTAATCAACTTTCAATTGAAAGTAATCCTTTCCGGCGACGATCGAAAAGAGTTAATCGAATTTTTAATGAAATGCCTTTCGTTTGCTGGACCGCAGCGCAGCGGATTGGCCAACCCTTCCGGTACGTGACCGAATACATCCCGCATAATAACTACTCGGTGCCCGTTTGGATGGCGCGCAGGACATTAGGGATGATAAATAGACATCCTTCCCATTCAACCACTCGACACCTTCGCGGGAGCGCAAACATTGTTGTCCGAAACTATGTGCCAATTTCCGCGCCCTCGACCGGACCTCGGAGGTCGGGGATGAGTAATGGCCAATCATATATCACTACTGAACGCGTTCTACCTTCGTGTGAAATACGTAATCAAACAACAAAGTTGAAAAATATTTACATGCAATATCAATCATATTCATATTGACATGCAAACTATGCTTGAAATTGAAATTCGATCACATTGTTTACCTCCCCTTTTTTTGTTGCAGATCATGTCAGCAACAGTAACCGGCGACATGTCGTGCATCATCCGGCAAAGACGACGATGATAAACATAGGATAGCAACCACAATGGACTATCTGAACAACACCACCTTTGCGCTGTTGCCGGACTTTTTCGACGTTCCCAACGTCACCACTACCGTATTGGTAGCGGACGTTGGCAGCACTGGACCCTACTATGACAACACCAGTTGCCGTGATTCTGAATCGCAAACCACCGAATTCTACCGGTTCATCACCAACGGTGTGCTACTCAACCTCATTGGCGTATTAGGGATTCTTGGCAATGTCATTTCGATGATAATCCTAACAAGACCGCAAATGCGTTCAAGCATCAACTACATCCTCGTGGGATTGGCGCGTGTTGATACCGTCTTGATCATCACCAGCATCCTGCTCTTTGGTATACCAGGAATCTACCCTTATACAAGCTTCATGTTCAACTACTTCTACAATGTCTACCCGCACATTGTCCCCGTGGTATACCCGTTGGCGACTGCGGTCCAAACAGCCTCCGCTTACCTCACCCTCATGGTATCCGTGGACCGCTTCGTAGCCGTCTGCCATCCACTACGCTCACGCTCTCTGTGCACCTACGGCAGAGCAAGGGTCTACGTGATCTGTATAACCGTCTTCTCTGCACTGTACAATGTCCCAAGACTGTGGGAGGCTACCATCGTTGCCCAATGGGACGAGGAGTTCAACACGACCATCTACTGCGCACGTCCGACACGCCTCCGTTACAACGAGACCTACCTCACCGTCTACATCCATTGGTGCTACCTGATCTTCATCTACCTAATCCCCTTCGCCTCGCTGGCTGTTCTCAACGGCGCCATCTACCGCCAGGTGCGCAAAGCCAACAAGGAGCGTGCGCGTCTCTCACGGCTGCAACGTCGCGAAATCGGTTTGGCCACCATGCTCATGTGTGTGGTGCTCGTGTTCTTCGCCTGCAACGTCCTTCCACTGGTCATCAACATCATCGAGTCGTTTCGGATTGAAGTCGACGCCGATATCCTCGATCGCATGATAAAAACCTCCAACCTGCTGGTCACCATCAACTCGAGCGTCAACTTTATCATCTACGTGATTTTCGGCGAGAAATTCAAGCGGTTGTTCCTCATCCTCTTCTGCAGCCATGGGCTGTTTGGCATTTCGGGCAGGGACTCCCCGGATGGGGCGACGCACGATGACAGTTTCATGTCGAACGGGGAGCGTACCAGTTTGCGGCTGCATCGTCAGAATACAGCGAGTGTGCGTGGGAATGGCGTGTGCGCAGTGCGCGTGAATGGCGCGAGTGTACGTGAGACGGCCGGAAGTGCTGGCACTGGGAGACGCCATCGAGCGCCCTCACCCGGACCTTGTGTGTACTATCCATTGCCGCGTGCGCAGCCGCAGACTGCTCAGCCCACAGCGTCTGCGCAAACTATGCTCAGTGTCGGTAACGGGAATGAGTGGCACGATGAACAACATGATGTCATGATGACGAGCGGGTTTTAGATTGTCTTCTAGTCCAGTCCCAGCTGCTGTGTGATAAAATATAGTTTTGCCCAATGAGAGATCGAAGTATTATTTTAACATTTACTTTACTAACTTTTTTTTTTTTTTTTGTGGAGGGATGCAGCTCGGAGCCAGTGCTTGAGAAAGCTATTTATTTAGCGCGAACCCCCAGAACAGGAGCGTGAAAGTTTTTAATGAGAAAAAGTTTACAGCAAACGTTGCTACTGCTGCTGCTGCTGCTGCTGCTGTTGAGGTGTTGATGTTGATATTGCACGCGCGCGCGCGGCCCTTTTCCGCTCCGAGGATAATCTCTTGAGAAGCGCTGTAAACCGGACACGTAATTAATCAAAAACGTAATGAAGTGATGTTGATGCATAACACACCGCAAGCAGGCAAGGCATTTTTCGGGCATTGTGCGCTGAAATGATTTACTCTATGGCTGAACAGGGTATAAGTATTATACGAGTACATTATTATGTTAATGGTATTGATAATTATTTATTGCCGCAAATATCAATAACATGTTAAATTGCATCGGGTCTTTGTCTCTCCTCTCACTACGGTGTTAACGTGTGAATAAATGTGAAACACGAATTAATTCGTGCGCATTGTTAATTAATTTTCAATATTACGGATTAATTCAAAATTTGTTTCATTCAAATGTAAATATTTAAATTATAAATTATAATATATTATTCCCCACGTCCCCTTTCCATCGACTAAATGTAAATATAAAAAACTTCTGTAGAGGGAAAATATCAATCGATTTTCATATCTCAATGTTAAGAAAGATGAACTACTACTGGCATAGCTTTAAACACTGTTTTAAACAAGTGTGTGTTATTATAATAATGTAAATGAATTTATTTATGTACCATTCTGCAGTCCAAGTCCACCACCTGTCCATCTGTCCACCTTTGACACTCTTCGTAGATAGACAGCATACCCAAAGGCGATGTGGGCGAGTTTATGGGTTAGACTCTCACTTGTTGTGTATGCGTGTATGATGACGAAAAAATAAACTAAACTATTGCTAATCCAAATTGACGACTGTTGATATTCTATTATTGATAGTTGATATGATTAAACCTTTTGATTACCCTTTATGTGAAGCAGTTAATATTTTAACAATGCTTGTTGTCGATGGTGTCTGCGCAAACAAGTTTGATGAGTATGCCAAACACATAATTTAATGTACATATTGTTGCATGATCATAATCGAATTGCGCCCCTATTTGATTGACTTGATTGCCATACCGATCCCTTTCCTGCCCGAGGGCAGATATTAATATTAAAGGCAAACTAATCTCATGCATTAGGGCCACTTTGCACAACTATGTTTATTGTCATCCAAGCAGGATGACATTGTCTGACGTTTTTAAAATTATCGTACGAGAAAAAAATGTATGATTTGTAATTGATTCGTGAATGACTCAGTCCAATCTGTCATGCAAGAAAAGGGATGAAATATAACCTCAAATCTGTGTCTGTAACGGTCTTAAATGACAAAAGTATTGTTATTGGTGGTTGTTGTTTTGTCACTTCACGACATTGCGATGGCAGAAGATAGAGAAAGTTTAAAAACGTAAAACGTATCGGAAATAACGTAAACGAACGTAACAATCATATTTCTCATATCGTCGAACATCAGTGAAAGTGATTGCAGGACTGTTTTCAGATGAGAAACACATGACAAACTTTGTTTATTTATTGTCATACTGATTTGTGATTGTTTTTGTTTAATCCACAACAAGTGCGTGAAATTCTGAAAATGTGTCGCCAAATATAACTTTCTAATATGATTTTGCTAATGACAACTTGCATATCACATTTATTGGCTCTCACGTAAACAGCGCAACATGTCAATTTAAACATACCAATAAACGTCACCGTGTATTACATTAATATAATTTCTTATCACAATAACTCTCACTCAAACCTTCATATGAACGATCAGAATGAGAAAACATGCCGTCTAAATTGGACCTAAACATGATTGAAAACATCACAGTGCATCACAGTATCATACGCTCCATTTAAACGCTAGTGTTTTTTTTCTCGTACAATAATTTTGACAAGGTCAGACAATGTCATCCTGCTTAGATGACAATAAACAGCATTGTGTAAAGTGGACCTTTAGACTCATAATATTAAAACTAATACATATTGCAAATTGGAAGTGAATGATAAATAGAGGATTGTGTTGGACATAAACACATAAACAGCTTAATTGATTCGATATTGCTTGTGTTATGAATGAATTTATGAAATAGCCGACGTAATAATATGATGTGCAATGCAAATTTGCATACGATATGCCTGCATATCATATTTGCAGCGAGGTTCTAAAAGTAAGTAATAACCCCGACGCAATGCGGTGGATATTTTATATGCCGTAAATAGGAATAGGGTGTGCTCCAGCGGCGTTATATTACTTCCGGTAGTGCATCGGCAGGAAGGAAGGAAGATCCCGGAAAATATTGCTTTCTAATAAAATGTGCATTTTGTGCATGAAAAGCAATCGGGGTAGAATTTGCAAGGAATGATGCAATACTCGGACGGTGAAGAATTGAAACTAATGCTTGATTTCGGTACACGTCGCATGTACTAACTTATTATGCGCGAAATTGTGCTAAATATGGACTGAATGGTAAAGAGGCTTTTAATCCTTTTATTTTCCGGGTTTCATTTCAAAAGAAACGCAAGATTTAAATTCACTAGAAAACACAGTTTTAAGGGCCACTTTACACAATGATGTTATTGTCATCCAAGCATGATGTTCTTGAAAAATGTAACGTACGTTTGATGTTGTCATCTCTGACTAGCGTACATGAAAATACGGCGATAGACAGGTATGACAACATCAAACGTACGATACTTTTTTGAAGGACATCATGCTTGGATGACAATAACATCATTGTGTAAAGTGGCCCTTGGTCTTTTGTTTGAATTTTTTATTGAATCATTTATTGAATACATAAAATAGGTTTTTTTTATGGAATAACACAGGGGCCAAATAGACTCCACATTGTTGTATGTGCATGAGCATAGTTTGATCGAAAACTTTCATGAAATTTGGCATTATTGTGACTGCATTTCGTTAATGCAACGTTGAATCTTCTCCTTTAATGAACGAGTAGTTGCGGGCTTGTTGACATAGTCCTGTGATTTCAAAAAACTCCGTAAAAAGAAATTTAATTACGCTTCAACGCAATGAAATTGTGCCATCTACATATATTTCTAAGAATTTAAAAAGTCAATAGTAAGATATTTTTTTTATTTCGATTTCATCATTTTAAAAAACGCGCCATAAATGCATGAACCGGTTGACGAAATCGGAG
>JARJDR010015703.1:0-15217 GCA_030264135.1 Myllaena sp. GC000078 | reverse complement strand
GCAGCCGGCGGTCGAGGTGCGCGTGCATGCCGACGGCGGCGGCAGCGGCGGCGGCCGCCGCGGCGCCGGGCCCGGCGAGGAAGTTGGCCGCACCGCCGAAGGGGAAGCTCGACGCGGACGTCGGCAGGAAGGCGCCGAACGGTGCGCCGCCGCGTGCGCCCGGATCGTCGAGCAGCGAGGGCGGCGGCGGTGGTGGCGGCGGGCCGCCCACGCCCGGCGGCAGCATGAGGGCGGCGGCGTGCGCGGCCGCCTCACGGAACGCCAGCTCCTTCCGTTTGTCGGCCATCATCGCCATGATGTCGAAGCTGGAGGAACTACTGCTGCCGCCGCCGCCGGATGCCGCACTGCCCGCCGGCGAGCTGGCGGGCGGCTTCGACGACGTCTTGCCGGACGGGGTGCCGTTGGCGCCGCCTCCGTCCGCCGGCTGGTAGAGCATCGGATGCATGTTGCGCGTTGGCACCACCGGCACGAACGCGCTCGATTCCCGATGGTGGCTCATTGTCCTGCGAATGCGAACGAAGGGGATGGCATCGTTAATGATATATAGCTACTTACTGGATCATTATTGACATGCCGCAAACATAAAACAAAGGAATGTGGATGGGGGTTGACTTCCAAGAGAGGAAAGAAATGCTAACTTTCAGGTACACAGGTGGGCTCTATTCCTGAAGCACCGCAAGCGAATGGAGTGCTCTACACACCGTCATAATTAGCGTGTACAATGCTGATGATGTCAAGTAAAACCCATCTCGATGGAATGTGTCTCCGTTCATATTTACCTACATTCAGCGCGCGCGCGCGCGCTCGCGGAGAGATCGAACGTAGCGTAAACACAAACTCGTTTCGTAACATACGCGCGCACAACAGAGAGAGGCGCCGAATCGAGCTGAATCCAGCATTGAACAGGTATTACCGGGTACGGTGGCTGCATCATAGCGGCAGCGACACACAGCATCATCATCCCATCTCATGCGCGTCGTTTGCATTTCTTTCATGTTACCATTTACGATCTATCTCGATCGCCACCGGGATCGCCCCGTGTGACCTCGCATGCTAACCAATTAATCTTCGAACGGCGAAGATGGCCATTATAGCGCATCAGGGGATTTTGCAGTAGGAATTTTGGAGAAGCAAATCACAAAATGCAGGAAATTCATGCAACTACAGGTAGTTTGAGTTTGCCGTCATTTTTGTTTTTTCAGTGAACTTTAATCGCCATCGTCGGGCAGTCGTTATGAAGAGCAGAGATAATTAAAGCAGACCGGTTCTTAACGAACGGCCGCGGATCGCGCGCGCGCGCAAGTAAGATCACCGCCCCGCGAGAAAACTGGTTTCTCGCGGCACATCTCTCTCTCTCTCTCTCGCTGCAAGTTGCAGAGCTAGAACAACCTGCAAGATGGCCGCCGCACTTACCTAAGCACGGAATGCGCAGCGATCGTAGGAAATTAATCCGCTCAAATCACGGTATCGGATAGTGGCCTGCTCGCTGCACAACACTCACCTGAGGCGCGTATCCCAAAAATGCACAATTCAAACTAATCGGACGCGCACATGCCGGGAGACAACAAACGCTAACGCACACGTGCAAACAAATGGCATACAGACTAACTGCACTTAAGTCACTTGCGCGAGTTTTCCTTCGTTTGGTTCGTTCGTTCGTTCGGTTGGTGCCAACGTGTTTACGCGGCTGCAATCAAGCTGGCAACACCACCACGCACACACGGCGCAGGTCCAATGACGTGATCACTCCGCACGACGATGATGATGATGATAACATTGTCGCAATACTTGCGCGGCGCGCGCGCGCGCTTAAGTCACATGCGCAGCAGCAGCAGCAGCAACATACGTCGCGGAAGGCGGCGGCCACCGTGGACGCTCGTCGACTGCCGAGGTGGGCTCGAGGCGAGTCCGATTGGAGTCCGATGGTCCAGCGCTCAGGCCATGGGAGAGGAGGTTGCACTCCTGTGCGGCGGCGGCGAGGAAGAGATCTCGCGACCGGTGAAGAAGAAGGCGAAGAAGAAGAAGAAGAAGAAGAGGAAGGCTTGCCACGCATGCACGTTGTGGAAAGAAAGGATAAACTTTAAACCAGTTTTGCGCGACGAGGGACGACGCGCGCGCGTTCGCGCCCGCGATTGCGCTCTTTGTTCGTTCGTTCGTTCGTTCGTTCGCGCGGCGGCACACCTGTAGCTCGCCGTTTTCCTCCTACCTGTCTACCTGTGCTCGCGACCACTCTCGACGTTTCCAGCGGTTGCTCCGGTTGCTCGCTCGGTAGTGTATTGCTACTAGTAGTCGACTACCTCACTACCACATACTACCGAATCGGAAAAAAAAGATTGAGGCAAAGGCGCGCGCGCACGCACTCGGTGGAATGGCAGCGGAAGTCAAGTCGTGGAGTGTGGTGGAGTGTACGCACTGTTTATGAGTACGCTCGGTGACAAACCGACAATTATGCAAGGAGAATTGTGTAGAATTGAGCACATCATTTGATAATCTCATGAATGCGAACCTTCCGTTTATTGCGATTTTTAAACGCGATTTTTGCAAAACGAGCTCAGAATTTTACTTTCAAATATTGGCGGGTAATCACTGCTTCGCCACGCATCCGCTATCGTCGCATAGGCCAGTGATGCTCAACCGCTGGCCGCGGCAGTTTGGTTTGAAATTCTAACAGTGTGCTCCCAAATTTTAAATATGTAATTAGTTCCCTATATAGTCTAGGGTAATATTTATCTTGGTGTACCGCCAAATCATTAAAATCTTTAAAAGTGTACCAAAGAAAAATGGTTGAGAATCGCTGGCATATGCAAATTAGAAGACAGATATACAGTAGAACCCCGTTAATCCGAGGCTCCGTGTTAACCAGGCTGTGCGGTAGGATAATACGAACAAACTCAAATGAAATGGATGGCGCTGCGCCGCTATGCGATGCGCACAAAGTTAAACCTTAATTATCCGTGGAAACCAGTCTCCAAATTACCTCCGATATACGGAGTTGTACTGTATCACATTGCAGCCGACAACGGCTGCTGATGTCGGGCGGCAAAAATGATGAAATTGTATGTGCAAAACAGATGTATACTCCGTGCAAACTATCCAGATAGGTTTGACACTCTCACCAATGCTCTCACTCAATACCAGCGCGTAGGAGCGAACGAGAGAAAACGATATCCGTTTTATCACCTTTTGCACAGTGAGAGTGAGAGTGAGAGGCACTAACCTGTCAAACCTATCTGGATAATTTGCACGAAGTTTATATAGTGAGTGAAGTGGGTGAAGTTGGGTGAAGTGAGAAAAGCATGCAGCACAGCACTCGAAACAACCCGAAACGAACAAACTTTCCTCTACAGCACAGCTCTACAGAAGCAAAAAGCAGCTGCACAACGGCGCGGCCGCGAACGCCACGAATTTGCACGATTTGCACCATCTGTATATCAATCTCTACTTGCTCTACTGATTTCAGTCATCCCACTGATCCGTACGATCTGCCTGGCACAACATTGATCTCGTTTCGCGGACCAACTTTCAGTGACATCAAAAGCGTTCGGAAACTAATCTTGTTCTTCGTAATGGATCAAAACTGGCGCGATTGCGAGCAAATAACAAAAAGTGATAGTGATACGGATACGACTACCACAGAGAAGTCTGTACTACAAGGACTACAAGCCACAGATTATACCAGCAGCACCAGGAGCAGTAGAAGAGCCGCCAAGACCACGCACAGCACAAAGATGCGACCCAAATCCAAGTACGACTTGTCCGAGGATCTCAAGGAGAAATTGAAAGATTTCCCAGATGTGCTGCACTTCATTCGGCGCTTGCAAAAGTACATCGAAAAGCAAAAGAGGAAGCTGAAGAAACAGAAGGCCAAAGTGGTATGTATGCATTGCAATTCCGTACACCATCCTGTCCCCTGTAATCTAATTTCAAATTGTTGATAGAAGATTATGACAAAAACCATGAGTGTGCAAACTGACTGGCATATACCAATAGAAGATAATGCAAAATCAACTAGGAAAAGTGAAAAACCAAAGACCATTACTGAAGAGATTACGGAGGCTGCACAAGAGGCTGTGCAACACAATGGATTTGTATACGAGGAGACATCTGGCCTTTATTATGACTATAATTCTGGCTATTATTATAATGCTGTAAGTAAATTCACATCTACTAGATGATATAGTTGTGCATAAAGGGAACTCCCTAGGAATATGGATTATATTATGATGGCACAAAAGGCATCTACTTGAAATACAATGAAGAAACCAAAGAATACGACTATCATTCACAACTACCTATTAATGGGATAGCATCACCTGACATTGATAAGAAAAAGCCAAGGTCTCACCGAAAGCACAAATCTAGCAGGAAACGAAGGAGTTCTGTACATGTAAGTGTGTAGCCATGCAATTGCATGGCGGATGGGCTCATGAGATTGCATGATTTGTGTTGCAGGTAAAGAAGCGTTTTAATTGTTATATGGACGATCTTGCCAGCTCGTTCGGCGCGTTGAACGTGTCGGCGATGCGTCGCAGTGCCTCGCCGCACGGTACGTACGGACGTCTTTGAGTACAACGCCATCTTCTTCTTTACAGGATGCGGAGGAAGCGCACGCGGGGCCGCTCGAGGATGGTGAATGCAGTCGTGACGATGACGTCGCCTACGCCGAAAACGACCGCAGCGATTCGGAGAACAGTGGCAGCGTCGAGATGGGTAACATCTCACAATAAATCGCAATTTGAAATGGCAGCAGTCGGCGGCATTTTGTGCGTCTGTGGATTAATACGCGGCGTTCTCGGTTTGCAGAGCATGCCCAGCAGTGGCCGCCATGCATGCGCGTCATCGTCGAGGCGACGACCATACCGTCGCTGAAGCCGGGCTCGCTGCTGATCGTCACGTACGAGGGCGGCAGCATTGGGCGCGAGGGCACCAGCCACTGCCTGCTGCTGCCCGAGTTGAGCTGCAGCAAGTTCCACGGTCGCATCGCGTTTGATGCCGCGCGTGGCACGTACGTGCTGATGGACGTCGGCTCGCGCAACGGCACGTTCCTGAACGGTGCGCGCCTCTCGCCGGCGAAGGTGGAGAGCGAGCCGCATGCTGTCGCGCATGGCAGCCGTATTCAGATTGGCAGCACAGTGCTGCTGTGCCACGTGCACGCCGGCACCCAGACGTGCGGCCACTGCGAGCCGGGCCTACTGCAGCAGAGCAAATCGGGCGGTGGCGGCGGCGAGTCGCAGCAGCAACAGCAGCCGGTCGCCACCAAAACGGAGAACTACAAGCGGCAGTTGAAGCATCTGCGCAAGAAGTTTGCGCTGTCGCAGAACGACGCCGGTAAGACGATCCCTGGCGATGGCTACCACGACCGTGCGCAGCAGCGGCGCGTGAAGGTCGGCAGCCAGAACCCGTACGAGAAGACGCAAGCCTCCTCGTTGACTGAGTAAGTTCAACGCACCCTAAGTAAACATTGCAACACGGGCAATTAATTGCGTGTTCTGCTTGCTGTGTCATAGATCGATTGCGGCGGACAATAAGGGCTACGCGTTGCTGTCGAAGATGGGCTGGAAGGAAGGACAAGCGCTCGGCAAGGAGAGCCAAGGCATGCTGGAGCCGGTGCGTATTATTTTGATTATTTCCCCGGTTGTTCGCTTCGCATCTCTATTCCTGCGTGTGTTTTGCGTGTCAGGTGGAATTGATCTCCAATCCGGGCACCTCTGGAATGGGAGCAATGAGCATCGATCATGCGAACGCGTCGCAGTTCAAAGCGATTCAACTGCTGCCCTCGCATAAATCGAAGCAATGGACCAAGGCGCAGGAACGCTTTAATGATGTTAAAGATGTTCACTTGACGGATATATTTGCCGCCACTGACGCCACTGACTATTAGAGTTGGTGCATTGCAAATTACTCGTTTATTTCAAACAATGCGAATACAAGCAGCTGAGGAAGCAAATTGTGTCCTTACTGGGTGGATGGACCTGCGCCACCAGCACGCTTGCCAGCTGCCATCAGCTGCTTCAGCGAGTTGATGCTCACTGCCAGCTGGCGACACTGCACGTCGCGCGCATCGACCATAGCCGCCAGCGCGACGTTCTCCTTGCCGAGCGCGTCGAGCTGCTGCTGCAGCGCGCCCAGCTTGGCGGCCGTCACGGCGCGCTCCGGTTCTTGCACCAGCTGCGCGACGAGGCGCTGATAGCGCGCGTCCGCCTCCTCGTCCTCCTCGTTGACGGCGAGCACAGCCTCCAGGCGTGCGTGTTGACGCGCAACCGTCGCCTGCACCTCTCCGATCTGCTTCTCGATGGCATCACGCGCGCGTCCATAGGCGCGCAGTTGCTGCTCGTGTGCGGCGCTCATCGCCTCCCAGCGCTGGGCGGCGCGCTCGCATTGCGCCACCTGCGCCCGCAGCTGATCGTCTTGCACTTGGGATGCGCTTGCGTGTGCTTCTGCCAAACAAGCAAGCAAGCAATCAATCAATTGACTAGAACTTCAGATTCTATCTTTTCATGCATGAGAATTGATCATCTATACGCATGCATGATTGCGATGTGGGTGGTTACCGTCAGACATTGTCCACTGCAAAGTTGGCCGAAGTTTACTGCTGTGATGATAATTGGAAGGAAACAATAAGCAGCGCACATGCACGACCAGCAAGCGCGTAATTGCAACTGCAAGTCGAATGGATCGAATGGATTCCGTTCGGATTTGTTTTGTCCCGGCGTATCCCATTTCTTGGCGTGTTTAGCGATAACAATAACACTGGTTACTGGCGCAGTAATGACAACGAGCGCGTATCATTCGGCCGAGCTGTTTACAAAGGTGTCGTTTACAAAGAAAACATTCCAAACGGTTGCGGTAGAAGTGCATCTTTATTGAAATAATGTTGTATAAAGTTTGGTCACTATTGGATTTGGTGTATTATGCCGAATCGTCCTGCTCGCCGGCCTGCTGCTCATCATCGTCGATGTCGGCATCTTTGGATGCATCGGTGGTTGGCTCGCACTCTTTGCCTGCCGCCTCCTGATCGTCAAGGGCCATCTTGAAATTGTAAAAGCACTCGTTGTCACTGTCATCATCATTCTCGATCTCCTCCTCGTCCTCCTCCTCGTCCTCCTCCTCGTCCTCCTCTTTCTCCTCCTCCTCCGTGTCGGTGAAGACCATCTCGGCCATCACCTTCTCCGCGTGTTCGCGCTCAAATCGTTTACGCAACTTCCTCTGCTCGGGGCTCTCCTCAAGTTCAATGCCGTGGTGGATGCAAGCGTCGATGTACTCGTGGTAAGGCAGGAAGAAAATGTGCATGGACGGATCGGTGTTGTTTTGAATGTCTGATGGCTGAATGATTTCCTCCATTTTCGTCAGTGAATTAAAATTGATATGCTTAAATGCGTTGTCGAATTCTCGGAATAAATTATGTATATATTTGTAAATTTGTGCGTGCTGCGAAACAGCACATGTGAATAGGTGATGTGGTTGAATGAGCGATGATGACAGAGTCACGGCAGAGTTACGAGACGTCAGTTGAATCAATTTGTTTTATTTGTTTATTCTTCAACAGTCGCTGTAAACTGTTGTAAACAAAGTCAGTCACACGTCATTCAATCATTTTCATTTCTCAAATCGCGCAAATCATATACACAATGCTGGCAATTGGAACCGCAGATTTAGCAATAATGCCGTGGCCACGCGGCAACGCAACCGTCAGCTATCTGACGGGCATTCGGTGCGCGATCAAGAGCGTCTCCTGGTCGAGCGACAACCGACACGTGCTAATGCGGCCGGAGCACGACTTCCCGCTGCTCATCGCACTCGGCGAGCAGGGCCCGCAATCGGTGTTGCGCCTACACCTGCAGTACATCTCCGACGCGCGCTTCAGCCACCTGCAGGCGCAGCTGGTCGGCGTCGGCACGACGATGTGCCAGCTGGGTCTCTACCACCTCGCTGACGGTGGCTTTGTGCAGCTGCACGAAACGCCGTCGGCCGTCAAGTCCATTGCGTTCAACTGCAGCGACACCATTCTGCTGGCGGCGTGCGTCGGCGGCGAGGTGTGCAGCAACGAGATCGCCACCGGCCAGCTGGCGACGCTTGTGAGACTGGACGCACCCGCAATACCCACGATCGTGCGCTTCCATCCGACAGCGGCGACGCTGTTCGGTGTCGGCACGACCACCGGAGCGTTCTTCGTCTTCGATGCGCACCACCGCCCGCTTCCGATGGCGCCGCTCTACGAGATCGCGGCGTCCCAATCGAATGTGTGCCGCGTGAGCACGTTCGCATTCTACCCGTACGCCAACTATCCGTTGGCGATGGTCTGCCGCGCCGATGGCTTCGTGCACCTGCACGACTGGCGCCGCCGACGGCTGCTGCACGCGCACAGCGCCGGCGAAGCCGTCTTCGACATCGACTTTTCCGCCAGCGGCCAGCTGATGGCGACCGCCACCACCGGCGGCGAAGTGGCCTTCTACGACGCGCTCAACCCCAGGACGCCAATCTATGCAGCACGTATAAGCACGGAACCGTGTCCGATCAAGTTCAGCGCGTGCACAACGCCCTCGCCGGAGATCTTTCTGCACCACGTGGCGCCGCTGTATGTGCCGCGCGCACAGCGCATCTTACAGGCGGTGCGCGCATCCGGCGAAACGGTGGCATCGAATCGGTTGCAGCATAAAGACGTGAACTTGGAGCAGTTGCTCACCGCGCAGATTCAGCAGCGCGTCTTGGCGGCAGCGCGCTCCTGCATCGGCATCGCGCTGGAAGAGATGGAGCGCACCAACGCGCACGTGAAGCGCGAGGTGCAGCTGCAGGCGGAGGCGCTCGCGGGCGATTTGCATCCGGCGCGAACGTATCGCCGGTTGTTCGCTGTGAATGAGTTGGTATGGCAAGCGGATGCCGACCGCAATCATGCTGAACCGAAAGTCCGCCGATCCGACGATTCCGACACTGCGGAAGCTGATTTGGACGGCATCATCGTATGGGATAGCGATACGAGCGACGATCCGCCGGTGCAGCTCGAAGAGCAGATTGTAGCAGGGCCCGTGCAGAAAGCGCAGCCGTTCAATCAAAACGAATCGCACTTTTTCGAGCACCTCACTCTATAACTCGCAACAAAACATCCAAATTATAGACATGATTCAATCGCATTGATTTTCATTTCTCATTTGCTGTCGAAGCCGACGAACGATGCTCATGATGACGCCATTTGCAAGTATTGATTTTTTTTAACTCAAGCAAAATCAAGTTGTCTGCGGGTGGAAAACAAAAGCAGACAAAACACAAACGCAGGCATCAACAACGATGCAACATACGCGATTCACACGATGCACTTTGGCTTTGGGCGACGACGATTTGCTCGTCCAGTGTGTAAATTAGAAACTTTGTGCATAGCAATGGCTGCCTTGTCCGGTGTGGTCATCATTATGATGCCAGTGTGCCGCGCGTGCTTAAAGCATTTCGGCAAAGTACCCGGCGAAGAGATTTACGGGCTGGAATACGGCACGCCCACGCTGCGCGAGAAACTTGCTGTCTGCTGCCCCACGATCGTAAGTTGGCGTTCTTGCTTTCATCCAAAACGCACATGCCATCGAGGTCTATCTCGAAAATCCTTTCAATCGAAGTTATTTGTAGGATAAAGCGCTGATCGACGCCAACTATAGCTTGTGCGCCAAATGCTATGCACAATTGAACGCAGCGTACAACTTCCGTGCGAAATATATGAGCGCCGAGAGTGACATCAAAACCGTAATGGCCGAATCAAACGTATCGGCCGACAACGACGGCCTGCAGCAGTTCGCATTGGAGGCGGTGCGGGCGCGCGCCGAAGCGAAGCTCGCTGAAGAAGTGGCAGAAGACATCACGATGACATCGGCGCCGCTGCCGACACGCATGGAGACGCCTCCGCTGATGGAGATGGTGGTGTGGGAGCCGGAGCCGGAGATGGAACCAGAACCAGAACCAGAACCGGAGCCGGAAACGGAACCAGAACTGGTGACGGAAGCGGAGCCGGAGACGGAGCAGGAGCCAGATGCAGATACGACGCGGGAGCGCCTTGTGTTTGCCATGCCGTACCCGACGCTGCAGGAACGTTACGCCGGTGCCGGCGGCAACATCTCCGCGGTGTTCGCCGTCGCCGCTCTCGACGTGCTGTGCCCGCTGCTCACGGATGTCGCCCCGCAAACGCATTCGCAACGCCGCGCGTCGGCTGCCGCGCGCTTTTTGGAGAACAACATGTGCTTCGCCTGCGGCCGGTTGTGCGAGAATAAGGCGGACCTCCATCGCCACATCATCTCGGGGCACAAGGTCGGCGACCGCAACACCGGGCCCCTAATCGAGCTGGTCCACGCGATGCTCGACCCGTTCACGGTGCGTGAGATAAATGCGATCTACCACCAGCTGAGGCAGGACTGCGCGCCGATCTCGTGCGCTGACTGCCGCATACAGCTCGGATGCTGCCACGAGCTCACCTACCACGTGCACGACGTGCACAAGAACATCGAGATAAAGAGCATCCAGTTCGACGTCAAATGCGAAGTGTGCGGCTGCCAGCTGAGCCATGAGTTGCTGCGCAACCACTGGCGCGAGCATCCGCTATGCGCACCCACGACGGCAGACGCAATGGACGCAACGGACGTCGCGCCGCCGACGCCGGTTGGCCATGAGGAGGAGGCACTGCTCGACGATGACGGCGAGTGCGGCGTGCCGCAGTCGCAGTACTGGGAGTGCCTGACGTGCAATGTGCTGTTCAACTTTGACGAGCACTCACTTGAGGACCATCGCAAGTTTCACGACGCCGAGGAGCCGAGCGCTACCTTCGACGAGTGCAGGCAGATGATGGATGTGGTGGATGTGGGCACGACGGCGCCGACCGACCTGTACAATGAGGCAGCTACCCGCGCCGCTGTTGCAACAATTACCGAGGAGAGTACTAGCTTTTTTTTCTTGTGAAAACAATGCGACGAGAACGAATCCAGTTCGGTTTCAAAACCGGGTTCCGGGTTTATTATTTCAGCAATTACAATACTTTCAATTGAAACATGCTTGATTTTGATATGTGTGACATGAGACATTGGATTTCTAATGTTTTCCTAAATAATCCTTTGTATGATTTTCTCTCCACACAAAATCATGCCGTGTTGGAGCTGTAGAAAATTGTATAAACAGTACATAAATACCTAAGTTTTTTATATAAAATGTTGAAAGTGCGCAGGATGACTGTGGGCGGGCGTCTATTCCAAGACGTGCAGCTCGTCACGAACGTTGTTCAAGAGGTGCTGCACGCGTGCGAAGAATGCCGACAGGATGCCGGGATTGGCGGCCTCCCAATCGATGAGTTCAGTGCTACCATTGGCGGTTGGCGTTGCTGCCATCAGCACGAATTTCTCATATACGATGCGAATGAGATCCTGCGCCCTCACAATGTTATCGTGCACATACTCGTAGGCGTTGATGTTGATGTTTGCAGGAAGAAGCGGCTGTAGTTCTACGTCGGGCTGCTCAATCGCCTCCTCTGGAAGGTCTGCAAAGCAAAACGGACATTTTGTTTTTTGGGCTACTATCTTGTCAATAACATTATCCTACCATTGGAAGAATATTTGTGTGGTTTAATCTCGCGCACTGTGAATTTGCACATTGTTCTTGATCCGTAGTTTGCTTCGTAAGGATTGCGCAATTCGCGTAGAATTGAGTCTGATTCTCTGCGACGATGATGTGTGTGACACAATTCAAATGATTTATTACAAACAAAAGAATATTATTTCAGTAGCACGTATTTGTTATTATGTGTTGCTATGCATATTACACCGATTTCAAACCGATGTTGACACGTGCCTACGCACGCATTGACATTTTTACACAGTTCTTCTATAAATTTATACAATTATTTTCTTGCAATGGCCAATAAAAAGAAAGTTGATAGCGATTACGACTTCTTTCTGGTAAGTATATGCCAAGCAGAGGTAAACCAAAACCATTATTAACATAATGTCTACATTTCTCATAGAATACGAAGCAGCTTCCTCTGGACGAATTGACAATTTCGTGTCCGAAAATTGCGCCCAACCCAGATGTGCGTAATGATTCGGTAAGACTCTTTCATCGGCCTTCAACATTCCTTTGATCACAGTGGGTTTTGTAGGCGCATAATTTAGTTGTATATCCGGCTTTGCATGCGCGTTTCATTCAAGATATTAATTTCGCGATTTATCACAAATATGATCCGGACATTGAGAAGGAGGAACCAAACATTAATCCGTATCTTATCTGTGGCAAGCACTTCCATGCCGACCTTTGCTTCCTGGCATCACGTAATTATCACCAATTTTGGTGTTACATTACGAAATCAGAGAGTTGCATTCGTATGATTAAATCATTTCTGATTGGGCACACGCCTGTGGATGCATTGGATGCAATGCATGCAAAATGTCGGCAAACTCACACCGAGATTCTTGAAAAGCACGCTGAATTGCTAAACCGTGCGTTTACACTGAAAGTGTCTGATGCGGAGTATATGTCTGAGAAAGTCGTCGTCATGTTGCTGCGCACCAATGGACTTCTCTCATTTCCGATTGTTTTAAAAACGTGTCAGTTATACACGAATAGTCGGGCCGCGATTGCCGATACAATATACAAGTTATATTTAAGTCAAGATTACGATTGTCAGCTGGATATGGATAACTTCCTCGAAAGAGTGCTCTCGGTATGTATAGAACGCGGTGTTTCTCAATTAAATAACTTAATTTATATAATTTCTGTACCCAGGATCTCATCGTGATTGCTGGTTACATATGCGACAAGGAGGTGTTACCGAAAGGTACAGAAAAACGCTTATGGAAAGTTCGCTTGAGTTGCAAGCCAAACCACTACAGTATTGAATGGTTTGAGATTGCTGTGGCGTTCATTTTGGAGTCGCTTATGGATTTGCGCGCAATCCTGCCGCGCTCCGTCTACCTATACCAAGCTGGACTCAGCACCAAATTGCATGCGAAACTCTGCTTCGTATTCGAAACGGTGTGCCGGCGCGTTTATCTCGAAATGGAGCATAAGCTAGGTTTCGATTGGACAGCGCGCAAAAACCACATTCTGGATAACGTTCGTCTCATCCGCAGGACGTGTTTGGAGTGCTTCCACGCAATGGTCACAAAAGCACACGAAGAGATCATGCATTGCGAGTGAGTATCGATTTCACTTGGAATGAATGGCCAATAACATGTGTATATTTCTAGCCGTCATCTTCGCAAACGGGTGGAGCCAAAATACGAGGATTACTTGTGCCTCTTGAATGAAGCGATTCGTCACAAACTCTTTATGCTTGCGTACGTGCATATGTACGACTTTGAGGCACAAGTCAAGATGCTGAACAGAATGATGCTGAAAATCACGTAAACATCCCTGCTTCGTTTCACATTGGCCATTTCACCTTCCGCTATTTTCCAGTGACCCTCTTCGTATACACTACCTTGGCGAGTGCATCAAAATGCTTCCGAAATTGGAAAAACAGCTCTCGGCATGTCCGCGTTACGAACGACGTGAAATACGTTATGCGAAACGTGAGCGACCAAAAAACTGGCGAATCCTCCCCGAAACACTGCCCACCGACGAGGAATGGGCGGCGATGATAGCATCAGTGCGCGAGCATTACCCGTCGTATGGACAAGAATTTATAAAGAAGTGCTTGATACACTATGATTATGACGCATCGCGCGTAGTCGAAAGACTCCACAATCGTGACCTACCACTGTATTTGGCCGCATGTCCGCACGATTTGGAGAAACCTATTGATGAAGGCACTGTGACAAGTTTGGAGGAGGTAAAAAAGTGGCACAAGGATGCCATCAAACGGTTACAAGCGAAGGAAACTGAACGATGTGATAGGAGTGCCAAGCAGTCCATTCTCGCCAGTTTGGAATCGGATGATGTTCATGCAATCAAATCAGATTCCAAAGGCACCGATTCCATTCGAGACAACAAAGTGTCGCCCCCCGAGCTAGCTCAAGCTACGCGTGCATTACCGCAAACGCACCACAAATCACCAAAAGAAGTGATGGAACTTTTGCAACCACCAGAAGGATTGCTTGAACTTAAAAGCCATCCACCATCCTTATTTAAATTTTTTACCGCACCCGCACCCCTTGATGTGGATACGAATGATTACTTCTCCGAGAAATTATATGACGATGGCCGCAAATCCGGTAAAGGTGTTGGCGTTCGTCCACCAACATTTGCAGCAAGCGCCAGCAATCAACCTCATCAACAATCTAGATCAGACAGCAATCAATTTGATTGTGAGAGGAAGGAGGAGAAAGTGCGAAATTCAGATGTAACGGACATCAACTAACTGGAAGAATAGAAGTAAGATAGACGATTTTTTTTTTTGGTTTACATCGTCTATTCATTTCTCATCTACGCCCAAGAGACAAGCGAAGAGATGTTGCGAATGGTATTTAATTCGGTAATGAAGACAACAGTCAAATTATTCGTCAAATTTTGCCGCATTTCAAAATATCGGCAACGTCACTTTTATTCATAACAAAATTGCACGTAACTGAAATTCATCAACAAATTGCCTACATTCCAAGCGTATCACATTATTCGTCGTTTCTATACTCACGTGTTGCGCCATTAGAGCGACTTTATCAACAATAATCAAATATTAGTCCTCTGTACAATCTATGATTGATGGCCTCTACATATTTCGAAAATGTCAACAATAAACATAAGCCAATGTACGTACCGTGTCGCGCTCGATTATTTAATTGCATGCTAATATTCTGAGATATGATTACCTAAATTCGTACTCATTTGCCATCAATTCTTAGTTTCTTAGTTCTTAGTTTCTCAGCGAAGTTTTGTGGTCGTTGTTACTAATTGAAGGCAACCAACATTACACCGTTTATTTAACGGTTGAGATATAAGTCGGGAGTAGCCAAACGCTGCCTTTGGCATACAAGCGCTCAATTATTGCTTGGCGTTTTCTGAACGCCTCCTCGTTCACGACACAACAATCGGTCGTCATCGTGACAAACACGATCTCGACTACGTTTGCGCCAATTCGGGCATTTTCGTTAACTGTCGTGAAATGATTTCACTGTAAGTGTCCCGAACTCAAACGAACGCTATTTTCTCCTAGTCTTTCTTAAGTTGTACTAAGCAGAGCACATGAGATCGAAAATAATCGTTTTTACGTTCGGCTGCCTTTAGGAAGTGTTCCAAGATGGCCGAAGTAAAGGCTGGTTAC
>JARJDR010015699.1:0-17882 GCA_030264135.1 Myllaena sp. GC000078 | reverse complement strand
CCACCACCACCGGAAGTAATGGAATTGCTGATTGTGAGAAGAAGCCCACAACGCCGCAGGTCATCCTCAAAGATGTGAATGCCAAGTGGAATGCCGACTCAACCGACTACACCCTGGAAAACATTTCATTTGCAATGAACGCACCGCAACTCTTCGCTATTATTGGTCCGGTGGGCAGCGGTAAAAGCAGCCTGTTGAACGTGCTCCTCCGCGAGCTGCCCATTGCTTCCGGTGAGCTCACCACCGCCGGCCGTATCTCATTCGCCTCGCAGGAGCCGTGGCTCTTCAGCGCCAACGTGCGCCAGAACATCCTCTTCGGCGACGCCTTTGATGAAGCGCGCTATCGTCGCGTATGCAAAGTATGCCAGCTGGAGTCGGATTTCGTGCAGTTGCCGCACGGCGATAAGACGCTCGTCGGCGAGAAGGGTAAAGCGTTGAGTGGTGGACAGAAAGCCCGCGTGAATCTCGCACGCGCAGTCTACAAACGCGCCGATATCTACCTGCTGGACGATCCGCTGTCGGCCGTGGACGCCAACGTCGGCAAGAAACTATTCAACGAGTGCATTCGCGATTTTCTCGCTGATAAGATCTGCGTGCTCATCACGCATCAGTTGCAATACCTGCAGAATGCCGATAAGATACTGATTATGAAGGATGGCGCGATGAGTGGGCTGGGTGCTTACAGTGAGCTGCAGAAGAGCGGGCTGGACTTTGCCAAACTACTAGAAGAGTTCCGTCCGCCGGAAGAAGAAGGCGGTGTGGGTGCAGTGGAAGCGCGCAAGATTAAATCACGTCAGAATTCCATCAATTCGGAAGTGGACGATATCAACTCGTTGATGGATGAGGGTGGTGAAGATGAACCGTCGGTGGAGAAGGAGGGCGTTGCTTCCGGTGTGATAACATTCGCCACGTACCGCCGGTATTTCCGGGCTGGTGGTAATTATTTCACGATTTTCTGCTTGATTATGGCGTTCCTAAGCTTCGAGGGTGTGTCGCGCGCTAATGATTATTACATCACGCACTGGGTGAACACCGAGCAGGAGTTTGCTGAGGAAGCTGGCAAGGGTGGCAACGAGACGGATTTCGCCGCTCAGAATGCAACGCGAACGACCTTAATGTACGAGTACACCGGCGTGGCGGTTGCTACCATCCTGCTCGCTATCTTCCACAATCTCTTCGTCTTCCTGTTTTTGATGCGAGCTTCCATCAATCTGCACAACTTCATCTTTGAGCAGTTGGAGCGGGCGAAGATGAAGTTCTTCAATGCGAATCCGACGGGCAGAATATTGAATCGCTTCTCGAAGGACTTGGGCATCATTGATGATTACCTCCCGTTTATTATCACCGACGTCTTCGGTATTGGACTGCTTCTAGCCGGCACGATTGTGCTCACGAGCATAGTGAACATCATGTTGCTGCCGCCTGCGATGGTCCTGATGGGCATCTTTTATCTAATGCGCATTATCTACTTAAAAACCAGTCGCTGCGTTAAGCGTATTGAAGGAATAAGTAAGTAACACTGCTTTTCTTAGCGAGTGTTGTTAATTTTGGGGAATTTTACAGCTCGCAGCCCAATTTTCAACCAGCTCACGGCGACTATGAACGGCCTGAGCACAATTCGGGCGTTTGCCGCCGAACCGGTGCTCATCAAAGAGTTCGACGGTTACCAGGACACACACAGCGCAGCTTGGTTCATCTTCATCGCATCCACACGAGCGTTTGGTTTCTGGTTGGACATGATCTGCGTGATCTTCATCGGGTTGGTGGTTGTCACACTACTAGCTGTCGACACGGGCATGTACGGAGGTGATCTCGGCTTGATAATCACCCAATACATGGGGTTGATGGGCGCCCTGCAGTGGGGCATGCGACAGTGGAGCGAACTTGAAAACCAGATGACATCTGTGGAGCGTGTGCTCGAGTACACGAAGCTGGACAACGAGCCGGAGCGCGAGCTCACTGTTAACATGCCGGCCGAGTGGCCGGCGCGCGGCAAACTAGAGTTTCGCGATGTTAGCATGCGCTACCTGGAGCACGAGCCGGCCGTACTCAAACAGCTTGGGTTTGTCGTGCAGCCGGCGGAGAAGGTTGGAATTGTGGGACGCACCGGCGCCGGAAAATCATCCATTATCGTGTCGCTTTTCCAACTGTATGAGTTGGAGGGCGCTATTGTGATTGACGATATCGATTCGATGCAGCTGCCGTTGCACATGGTGCGCAACAAGGTGTCGATCATTCCGCAGGAGCCGATCCTCTTCTCGGGCACGATGCGCAAGAATCTGGATCCGTTCGATGAGTATACTGATGAGGTGCTGTGGCATGCGCTCGAGCAGGTGGAGCTGAAGGAGGTCGTTGCTGAGATGGCGCAGGGTCTACACACGAACATCTCTGAGGGTGGTGCTAACTACAGCGTGGGTCAAAGGCAGCTGGTGTGTTTGGCTCGTGCGATTATTCGCAACAATAAGATTCTGGTGTTGGATGAGGCGACGGCAAATGTGGATCCGTATACGGATGCGTTGATACAGCAGACGATACGGAAGAAGTTTGCTGAATGCACGGTGTTGACGATTGCGCATCGCCTGCACACGGTGATGGATAGCGATAAGATTCTTGTGATGGATGCCGGTCGTGTGATTGAATATGATACACCTTATGAGTTGTTGCAGAAGGAAGGCGGTGTGTTTCGGCAGATGGTTGAGACGACCGGCACGCAGACGGCGAAAAATCTAAAGGAGATTGCAGAGAAAGTAAGAAATTATTTAACATTCTAAATTTAACAGTCTTATTACAATTTTGATTTCACCTTCAGGCACATCATGAAGTTAAGAAGGACAAGTGATCAAAGTGCCTCATAGACGCGAAACGCGAACAATTAACACACAAAGGATGCTGGTACCATTGAGATGGTATTCCTTAACTTTTTTGTGATATTACATTAGCAATTGATACGCAAGCGAATACATTCTTATTTTTGTAATGGAGCCTAAATAATAATAATAATAAGCGGAATAAGTTAGTGATCATGATGTGAGATTTTACATGTCGTCAAGTGACTTGAAATGATGATAATATATGATTGTATTTGTTCAATACTCCATTGTAGGATTTTTCCTAACTGCAATCCTATTTGAATCCTTGGTTTCCTATTTATAATCCCACATAATCAGTGGTTTACTGATAACGAAACAAAATAAGCGTGTTGGGAACGAAAATAGAATTGAATGGAAAAATTTTACACAGAGATATTCATTCACACCAAATAACAACGTGGAACGACTAAGAACCTATAAAAATATAAATTAAGCATTTCGAATTAATTTATAACAATTAATTAGCCTCATGATTGAGTCGAGAATTACTTCAAACTAATAAACAATGATCAGTATCATTATTCTGAATTTTCTTTGGTGACAATTGAAGCATTCGTCTAACAAAACTCCTTCTATACAACAAATACAATGTTAAAATTATAACCACCACAAAATACAATATGGTATCCTGAATAATTACTGTCCAATTAAATGGTTCTTCAAGAACACAGACATTTAAAGGCCGTTCATCTAAATACCTAAAAGTATTGCGCATTCCGGCTGGCAGCTCGAACTTGCTGGGCGTCGGAAACAACTCGTCGTAGAACGCCTGCAGTCCTTGGTAAACCCTTCGATTCTTCTCATCGTTCTCAGGCTTACGTTCCAGATCGTCATTAATGCAGATAAATGTCGACGGGTGACGCCGCAATCTATCTAGTTCACGAAACACATCGCCAGAATCATCTGCTGCGAGCTGCACCATTGCGTGGAACATTCGCACGGAACGCATTCGAAAGAATTTGTACTTTGAACGCTCCACGAAAGCGCCCTGCAGTTGCGCACACTGCAAAACACTTGCAATTTGCACTTCTCCATTCTCTGCAGTGCGAATATGCGCACCAGCATTATCCCATTCTACAACACAATCGCCATAAAGGGCGAATGCTTTGGATGCGTTACCAAATGTGCTTCTAGTAATCACAAGATCGGTAAGCGATGCTTTGTTGATCCACCCATCGCCATTATCGTCCAGCGCGTGAAGCACTTCGGTGAGTGGCTCCCTGATCACACTCTCCGACACACAACCGTTGTATAAGAATTGCAGTTGCATGTCGGTTACCCGTCGAAACTTGCTTGCCGCCGTGTGCATACATTCGTCGGGGAAGAGGCTCCACATCTCCTCCATGATCTCACGGTTAATCAGTTGGGGAATGTGCGGTGTTTTGAAACGCAAGTGAACGTCAAACTGGGCGTCAAGGGCTCTAGTTGTGGCGTGCAAAGACTGCCAGTAGACATTCGGTAAGTCTTTATTAGACTGTTGGCAATCGCCACCATCATAGGCGCAAGCTTCCGCATTGCATTCGCGATTGCACACGCCGTTGGCGAGATTAGCGAGGTTGCAGCCGAGCGCGCAATTTGGGAGCATCACCTCGGCGACCACAAACAATCGATAGGCCATGTCCTCGTTGAAGAAGGTGTCGAGATTCACCGTACGCCCCACTAGCAAGTCGTCGTTGAAGTAGATGAAGTGCTTGGAGAGGTTCGCAATTCTATGTATTATAGCACCACGTCAACAATCATTTGTTACTTTCTGCTAAGTATGGTAAAGTAGGATTTTTTACCTGTGTAGATTTATTTCGATAGCCGTCGACGCAAACGTTGGCAGCATCGACGCGTTCGGGAAGATGTCCTTGTGCTGGACGACGGTAATACGCGGTTCGTCGAGGTTGAGCCAGCTGGGAACCTGACCGTTGGTGACGATGTATACATGCCGCACCCATGGCATGTGCTTCTCGATGGAGCGCAGCGAGTACTTGAGCTCATCCTTGTCGGAATAGCGCCGTGGTCCGTTTATGTCCTCGCGCAACGGTGCGCCATCGATGTGCTCGCGCAGCGCGCGCTGGAAGAGTTCGTCGGAGCCGTTCACCCACGTGTACACCAGATCAATGGGTTCGCCAACGGTCGACACCGATGGTTGCGCCATGCGGGCCGGCGTGGTTTTGCTCCAGGTTAATATCTGAATCAACTAGATCCAATTAGATGAGAGTGTCAGATATGTGGAAGACGATTACGGTGCTTACGCCAAAGTGAATGTGGAGAATGCAAACGAATTGCAGGATGATCAAAAGGAGACCGACGCGAAAAGATGACACCATTTCGATGGCAAGCGCGCAAATAAGAAGCAGTCATGGAGTGTGAACAATTTTATACATTCATAAACGTTTGCGTTAATTATGCCGGATTTGCGACATTGGTGCACGACACCCTTTGAGGATTATGCTGCGAGATTAGTTAAGTCCCTTAAGTCCGTTGGCACACACGAAGGCGGCGTCTGGTTGTCATGAATGAAATCCGCACATCCGGTTCATAAAAATAGGTTTTGTAGGTTTTGGATGTTTGTTTTACTATCTATCCTATTTCCTGTTTTGAAATAATGTGTTTACATGGATGATTAATGAATATTTTGTTATATCGTAACAAAAAAGCTGAAAAGGATAATTTTAATTGAAGATGTTTTCATCTGAAGGTTCCGGTTTAAGATTCGATTTGGTGGTTCTCCTAGGGTTTTACTTGGCAATTTTTGAACAAAACGGATAAACGATATCTGCATTCCGTAGGCAAGGAAACTTACATGGCTCACTAATGTAAAAAAAACCTTAACAACGATCTCTTGAAACAAAACGTAATCGCAATTCAAAACTCATCATAACCTCGTGACCACGTCTATCAAACTTATTCCTACTTGGAGCCACAAATAAGGGTATAACTCAAATTTTTACGAAAATATTTTATTTATCTGTGAAGCTTCTTTGAATTGATCATTTGCAGAACTGCCGTAGCTGCCGTATTGCAACAATTTAGCCCAAAACCGATATTTTCCCGACAAAGCGAAATAAACGAATTCGAAGACGACGGCCATCATTGCACCTTACATTTCCGTTGGAAACGAACTTCGGTAAATGCATGCCAAGAGAACATAACAGACGACATCATCAATATTAACAACTCCTCCAGATATAATCCCTGAAGTCAACGACAGAGCCATAAAAATGTGTGCACAAAAACAAATCACACTTCCTGTAACCACGCGTGGTATTGGATTTGGATGTGTAAACGTATTTAGAAGATTATTCCATTCGGGATTCAAAAATATACCAGAACCTGGCGATATTTATCAGCTTTACCGATTGGGTTTGGCTGCGTTTGAATATAAAGTATTCATTGCTCAACACGGCACCAATTGCCACAATCATGACGATTTTGCGTTTTGTCAGTATAGAGGCGAACATTTTATGACTCTTCTTGTACAGCGATTACCCTATCAAGTCATGGATATCATAGACGCCGTAGGTCAAGTGAAGGTGAATGGCACTTTATACATTCCAAGAATCGCCAAGAACATGCGTGATCATTACCAAGATCTACAACCGATGAGTGAGCAAGTTCACCTATCAAATCTTCGCGAGGTTGTTCTTGCACTAGCTGATACAAACACGCCACAAGCGGTCCGGAAGACATTCTATGAAAACAACCCGATACCTGGTGCAATCTGGACGGGCGCGCCCGACAATCCAACGTTGCTCAACGCCGATGAGATAATGCCAAATAACTATGGTGACAAGGAGTTGCACCATGATATACATGCTTTGTATGAGAAGATGGCATACCTGAGACGAAGAATGCCAGGGTATTTCAAGGAGCATTCATATTCGCTTGATGCAAGCGGAAGCAAAGCGATGCTTGCATGCAATAAACAATCGCAGATGACGATTACTCCGAGAAATAACGGCGAGGAATTGATCAGCTACTATAAACGCATCCGAGTGATGGGAAATATCAAGCAATACACTAATATCGTTAGAATACCGGTTAGTAGACAGGCATCGGCCAGCTACAGTTTACTGGGAGAAATGCCAGTCAGCAGTGAACATTGGTATCCAATCTATGTGATGAGGGATGAGCGCACATGTTGCGAGTGCTCGGGAATCTTTTCGTATTCTGACGCCTGTGCATCGGTCGACCCCTCGCACTCAATGTACTGACCCATACTAACCAAATCTTTTTTCCAATTAATGCTGTAGCCATATATTCAAACTTTACTTCAATCTTATAAAATGAGTTTATTAAATTATTGAATAATTCTTTACGCAAATTCTTCTTCCAGTTCCACCCAATCCAACCTGAAACACAACAGTTTGTAACATTAAACTAGTGATCTAATGCAATATAACAATTTATCTAACAACAAGAAGCAATATTAATCAGAATCCATTACTTACAATTTAATAGAATAAAATCCAAAGACTGAAAATTAGTAAAGAGAAACAAAGCCGCAACGTGGAAACCACCAAATGATGTTTTAGTAAAGTAAAAGAAACTGCAAATCAACCACAAACAACATAGAAAAATGTAATTCCATAAAAGAGAAAACAAAACTACTTGTTGCGTATAAAACAAAGCAATAACATGCGTGCAAAGGGACTCGCCAGCGCACTACAATTGTGAATTAATCTCCTCAATAATCACGCGCTGTTCTAACGCATGCTGATGATGTTGCGTCTGCATTTGGTGCTGGGCATGCTGCTGCCCACCTAGGTGATGGTTTAAATTGGTAGTGATAACGCTACCAACAAGCGGGTTTGCACCACTAGCCAAATGCATCGCGCCTCCACCGAAACTACTACTACCCAACCCCAACGACTTGTTACTGTTAGCAAGGCTCAAACTGGTCACACTGCCCGCCGCACTGCCCGCGCCCGAAACGCCGACAACTACTAACTTTTGCGGCGTGACAATCTTCGACTGCTGCTGTTGCGATTGCTGCGCACTATTCGTCACATATTTGACGACCGTGTTGGACGCCGATTGCGCCTGCTGCACCTGCTGGTCCGCTTGATTACGCTGCGTCACGAACACGATGCGCTGATTCGGATTGCTCGTCTGCATGCGCGCGCCCTGGCTCATCACCATGCGATTCGTGTTGATATTGGTGACCTGCAACACGCGCGTAACTTGCCAATCGCCTGCAGGACGAGAGCGAGCAGTCGCTGCAGTCGCACCTGTTGCACGATGCCGCTGCCGGTCGGGATGGCGCGCGTCACCGGCTGCCCAACGCTCGCCTGAATGGGTAGTGCAGACGTGACGGGCGCGGTTGGGGTTGGCGGCTGCTGGCGCGCTTTCAACACGGCGCTCTGCAACGCCGGCCCCAGGTAGCCGTAGTCGTTCTTGTACTCCTCGAGGTAGTCGGGTGGGCTCTTGAGGTTCTTGATGATCGGCGCAAGAACCTTCAGCAGTAGGGACTTGATATGGCCGGACGCGATCTTGTCGACGTTCGACACAGCCAAACCCTCCAGGTGAACCTCGATGCGCGCACCTATCGCCTTGATGCGCGGCAGTACGAATGTTTTGATCACCTCGGTGCCTAGTTCGGTGAGACCTTCCAGTGCTCCGTATAAAGAGCTCAGCGGCAACTTCTCACCCTGTTGCAACGCATTGGAAAACATGCGTGTGATGCGCGTTTGGATGTTATTCGTGGATGTGTTGAAGTTTTTGCAGATTTGCGACATGAGACGCGAGGCAAAGTCACGCAGGGCCCAGTGATTATCCAACTCCGGGCGCATACATAGTTGCTTCGATACGATGCACGTGGTTACCGATGGAATTAATTCATGTAACTATCAAAAACATTCAAATTAAACAAGTTTTCATTGAAAACAGATCGTATGTACTTACATATTTCTCCAGATACAAAGAAGAATTGTCCAGTAAAGCCTTAACCATTCGCATCAAGTAGATGAGGAGAGCTAAATTATTCTGAACAACATTCACCCTGACACCTTCAATAATAAATGTGCACATCCTGGGCAGCATTTCATGAAGGCCAGGGTCAGAAGCTAAACTTTGAAGTGCTTCCTGAAAAGTTTCATATTAAAAGTTTCATTGTAATCACTTATTATGAGTAACATACTGTACGCCTATTTTCATCAGATCCCACACAAGCCTCAGTGATCTCTTTGTAATACAACTGCTGCTCCACAGAAAGTTCATGTGTGGCCAACTGCTTGATCTGCACAGTTTCCACATTTTTCAGCTTTTGTTTGCTCAGAGATGGTTTGCTGGCATTCTCCTTAGACTTTGGCTTCGTGATCTTATGAACAGGATCAACCGAATCGGTTTTTTGTACTTCTTTGGACACAGGTGGTGGATTCTCCGGAATTGCCGGTTGCACCCCATCAATTGCGAGCCAATGGGCCCTCAATGTAACTTCTAGTGGTGCTTTGTTGCTGACATTCTGTATAACATCATTCAAGTCGATTTCCTTTTCCTCGACGAAATGCAATTCTCGGCCGCCGCCGGAGGCAAATCTAAACGGTAGGCTTTCCAGAGCGTGAAAACCATATTGTGGCTGTATTGCATAGAGGAGATTAGTGGAAGAACAGCAAACAATGTCATGGAATCATTGGGGCAAACATACCTCAAAGTTCTTCACTTTCAAGGCACTATCGACGTCGGTATGTATAAGTTTCATGCGTTTCGCATGGTGCATGAACTTGGAAGCGTCCTGGATGATGTGTTTCAGCCGGTAGGAGATATCGTCTGCTAATTCCTTTGCGGCTTCGTCCGCCAGCCCCGGAATGCCGATACTTTCCGCGATCACTTTCATCGATTCGATGGAAAACGTTGTGCCGTACAAATCGGTCTCTGGGTGTTTAGACGCCATGGTGCTTTCTTAATGATTATTTAAACAATACGAACATTAAATATGACTCCAAGCACTCCTCCGAAGCCCCGAGATTTACAAGACTGTACAAGACTGCCTTGCTTCACAAAAACTTTGTTTTATTTTTACTAATTATAGGTTAATTTTAGGTTAGTTAGTGTTTAGCTGTCAAATTTCTGTCAACACTTTTAAATTTCTTGGAACAATAAGTTTAAAATGTTAAATTATCCATAATGACTTATTTCCTTAGGTAATCCACTAGTTTTTAAATTCTTTCCAGTTTTAACAGTTTGCTTTCTTATGATAAATAGTGCGGTAGTGTTTAAATACGAGTTGATTTGTAGATTCATTAATACATAACCCTTTTGTTTTGGAAACTTATTAGGAACATCGCTGTAAGCAATAACTTATTTTATCGTAATAATAATAAACTGTTTGGTCGCACGTTGATATCATTCCGCAAGGTCTTCTAGAAGTTCATAGAAGTAATAATCATTCTTCCTAGCGAAAAATGGCCGAGACATTGCTGGAAACCTCTTCCAACAAGATTTTCGGTGGTTATCAGAAAGTCTACACACATGAATCGCAAGAAGTCGGTTGCCCCATGAAATTCGGCGTGTACTTTCCGCCCCAATACGAGACTAACAAACAGCTGCCCGTGATTTACTTCCTCTCCGGCTTAACGTGCACGCAGGCCAACTTTATCGAGAAATCCGGTGCGCAAAGGTACATATTTTCCATATTTTCCCCATGGTTGCTTTCAGGAAAATACGTACAAACTGAATATTATTTATAGATATGCAGCTGAACATGGTGTAGTACTGGTGAATCCGGATACATCGCCGCGTGGTCTCAACATCGACGGCGATTCCACCGCCTGGGATTTCGGCGTCGGTGCCGGTTTCTACTTGAACGCAACTGAGGAAAAATGGAAGAAGAATTACCGCATGTATGCGTACGTAACCAACGAGCTGCTGCATCTTGTACGCGGGAAATTCGGCGTCGCGCATGAACAATCCATCATGGGACACAGCATGGGCGGCCACGGTGCATTGATTTGTGCATTGAAGAATCCCGGATTGTATTCTTCGGTCAGCGGCTTCGCACCCATCTGCAATCCAATGCAATGTCCGTGGGGTGAAAAGGCGTTCAGCGGTTACTTGGGTCCGAAGGAAACCGGCGCATGGCATGAATGGGACGCCACCGAGCTGGCGAAAGTGTATAATGGTCCGATGTTGGACGTGCTCATCTGCCAAGGCGATGCCGATCAATTTCTTGCAGCGCAACTGCATCCGAAGAACTTTTTGGAGGCCGCGACAACGAACACTTCGCTGCAAACCATCCTGAAGATGCGCGAAGGGTATGATCATTCTTATTTCTATATCAGCTCATTCATTGGTGAACACATCGATTTCCACGTAAGTCGTTTGAAGAAAATGTAGTGATACAAATGTTTTCAATACAGCAATTATTCGATTTGAAAGATTATTTTTCATTTATATATTTAGTAATCAATACAAAATCATACAACAGCTCATTTGGAATGCATCATTATCAACAAAACAAATTAAACATTTGAAAACTATGAACATAAACAATTAAGTTACATCTTTGCAGAGGAATATACATACAATTAAAATACAAGTGAATTGGGCATTTAAAATACCACAGTGCAGATTTTGGTAGCATTGCACTAATCGTAAGCGTGGTAATAGGCATTGTTTAGGTAATTTTTGACTAGATAAATTAATTAAGCGCACTCATTTCACAGAGGGTACATGCATATACATAATAGAATAAGTTAAACATTTGATATTCTTCCTAGACTAAAATTGCTCAAGCAGATGTAGAAGGCCGGTAGAGCAATTTATTACATCGATTCCATTTCAAAGTCTTGCAGTAAGCTATAGAAAAAAATCACGGTAATTAAGTTAAAAAACTGATTCAGATATCAACTTACTTATCGTCTGGTTTATTGAAGAAGTCACGATCGATTTCTTTCTTTGTAATTATCTCCGAATCATTAATGCCGTTCTCTATAATATCATAATTATTATCAAGTTATTATAGATATTTTTTAGACTAACCATGTACGTGTGGAACAACAGCCGTACTGAGGTAGGCTGTGTTCAAATATGGCGGCAATTCGTTATCCTCCTCCTCTTCATCCGGCTCCAACGCCTCCGAGTCGACCATCTGCAGCCATTGCGCGTTATGATTTCGAAACCGTTCGATGCGAATACGCTCGCCCCACGACGCATTGCGCTCGGCAATCATATCCAAGCAAGTATTGCACGTCTTGCGTATAGCCTTGTTATTGTCCTGCACAAGGTCGATCAAATACGCCGGCGCTTCTGTATTGTCAATGACATAATCGATGCTCTCCTTGTGCGATAGTGCGATCTGAAACACGTAGATGATCTGTAGGACGATCTCATCGTCCTCCTGATAGGTCTTGAGTAGATCGATGAGCGCCGGTAGAACCCCAGCTTTGCATAACAACAGCGAGCAGCCTTCGTCGTGCGCCGCCGTGCCCAATAGAGTAATGACGCGCAGCACGTAATCTTGCTGCGTGGTATTCGATTTCAGCACACTGCTAAACCACGGTAGCATATTGAAATGCTTGAAGATCTCGGCCCAGTCCAGGTCGGCGAGGTGCAGATTTGAAAGCACACCCAGGCACTCAATGATGAACTCCTCGTTCTTCGCATCCATCGTCGCCTTCGCCAGATCGCCGACGAATTCGATGAAGCTGGTGCGCGTATTGTCGTGCTCGGCGATGTTGTGGATCATCTTCATGAGCAGCGCATCCTCGTGTGCTAGCGCGCGTGTCATTAAACTGTGTAGCCGGCTGTTATCAGCCATCTGTTGCGCGTTGTTCGCATTTGTTGCGAGGTTGATGCACAGCGCGACCATGACCTGATCAACCTGATTGTTGGCGCTCAGCACCAGCATATCGACGATGAACGAGACGCAATCGGTGTAGGCGAATTGCTCCTTCACGTCGTGATCGTAGCTCAGGTGATAGAGAAGTTTCAAGACTACTTCTTGATGGCGATCATCCGCTAAAAAAAATCATAATTAAGTTTCATATTGAAGTGAAACTGAGGTGCATGAATACTAACATAATAAATTAACAAATTTAGGTAACATATCCAACTTGACCATCTTCATCCTCGTATCTTCATCGAACGACAAGTTAAAGAGCAGTTTCAAGGTTAAATGCACGACATCCACGTGGTTACTCAGCAGCATCTTGGGAAGTTTCTCAACCACACTATATTCAGCCATGTCATCTTTATTGACCTGCATGATGCTCAGTTTCTTCAAGAATGTTAATACCAGCACCAATAACTCTTCATTTTCGCGATCCATAGTCTTGCTGAGCAACTCGACGATGCCCTTCTTGGTCATTTTCTCCTCCACGTTCTCGTCTTCGGCGATATTCAGCAGAAGGAAGAGCGCCACTCGCAAGAGTTGCTCCTGTTTCTTGATCAATGTACGATATCGCTTCATTCGCTCCGTTTCGCTCATCTGCTTCTTCTCATCGATGCTTTCAGTTGATTGACTCAGATCGTCATAAACGCTGCCCTCCATCACGGCTTTCATGTTGACGTCGGAGAAATTCCCCGATTTGGGTCGTACTTTTTGCGGTATCCCCGAACGTGGTACTTCGGACAGATTGATGTTATTCGACGCCGAGCGACGAAGCATTGAAATATCCGATGGTTTCGGCATGCCGGACAACTCCAGTTTCCATTCTTCGTAGCGCTGCAGTTCGTAAGCGATGATGTTCATGCACAGCGAGCCAATCTTGTAATGCAGAATCACATGATGGAAACACGAGTACGTTGAGAAGCAGAAAAAGATGAAGACGAGATTTGTGCTGAGCACTAGACTCTTCTTCCAATCCTCACGCAACACACGTGTTAATGCACTTAGGACAGTTTCTGCAAGTCAAAAATTTATTACTAAGAATACAAGGAATAAAAATTAAGCATACCATTTTTCGAGAGTGCTTCCAGATTTTCGGGTTCCCTTGCTAATTGCAGGATTAACATTGATGCCTTGATTTTCTCTGGAATGCCTTCATACAATAGTTCAATGTATTCATTTAAACTATTGATATTTGCACAATCTGATTCGGCGGATCCATTCCGACTAATATCTAAATCTAGAAAATATTGTTTTAACACAAGTATGTACTACTAATTAAAGAGACCTACGTACCTTTATTTGAAGAGGATAATTTGCGTTTCTTAAGATAAAATATAATCTGCTCCAATTCGGCCATCCTTGATGGGTGGATCAAATCACATTGAGACAGCACTTCTTTTGCTAGCACAGCACATTCAGACCTTGAATTCAGCATGGGTAGTTCAATAATTTTCTTCAAACCCTATATCGAAAAGAAACAAACATTAATCCAATGCCACCTAACTATCCAAACCACCTGTATAATGCACCTGTTTTTCACCATACAAAACAATCTCATTCTGCCCCAAGATCTGCACCTCGAGCTCGTAATTGAGGACAACAGCACTCAACGATGGATGCGCATCCAACGTGCCTGGACGTCGGTCCCTGCAAGGTCACACAAGATTCCTACAACTGCTTACAACATTAAATTTGGTGGCACTTACGTGCGCATAAACTTCGCATCTTCGGGCTCCATTCTGGTGGCACGCAGTAGCTTGCGCTGCAGGTGGAGGAAGTAGATCCCGATTAGGATGATGCTGATGAGCGCCGTGGAAACATTGACGACACCTAGCAGAATGATGTACATGCAATGCGAACGCTTTCGGGCATTACGAAATTGCTAACAACACTGGGCACGACTGGGCACGCACGACGCACGCGATCTACAACGTCAGATGGTCAGACCGCCAAGCACGTGCATTTCGCAGACGGTCGTCGCGAATGCAAACATTGTTAAAAACAAACCACCGAATCTGCCTACACTTGTCTCATTCGAGGCCAAACGTAGCAAAACGAAGCAAGTGAGCAAAGTGAGACACAAGGGTTATGATGACGTTTTGTTGAATCGATAATTTTCGTGCATGCGGGTTGCATGCCTACCAATACGCATGCGCACAACTCGTTTCTAACTTTCAAAACTTTATTTAACCGTTAAAAAAGTGCGTAAGTCTATGGATTTTCAGTGAATCGCTTTATTACACACAGGATAAGTACACACAGTTTGTACAATTCAGTAATATTTATAAATAGGATTCATATTATTAACGTTATGGACAGATTAAAATAATGGCAATTTATTTATGACTAGAATGGGAGAAATAGTGGAGAAGTTTTTAGGCGCTCTGTGTAACTTTGGCGAGATCACCGAGCAAACGATCGATGGCAACATCACCGACTGTTTGCTTGAAGAGCAACTCTTCGAGACCGCGCCGGCCGACACTTTGCACCGCCGGAAGGGTGAGCAACAGCTTTCCAAAACGGCCTTTGTGCGCGCCGTGCCGCTGGCTGCAGTACTCGTTGAGCATCACGTGCGTTTGGTCTTGCAACATCTCCACGTGGTGCGTGTCGCATAATCCGCGGCATTCTAACATTAAAACATTCCTTAAGTATAACAATTGCAAAAGCGTTCAAGAAGTATTCTTACCGGCTTTGAACAAAACGAGAGCTTTCAAACAAGCATGCTCGGTGTGGTCAACGCGAAGCAAAGTTAAACGTGTGATGACGTCGTGTAATTTGCGCGCGTCATCCTCCAAACCCGCCTGCCGCGTGTTGGGTGCGATTGCATTGGTTACTAAAAGACCTGAGAAACAAGTAAATGAAGAAAAAATCGCGGTAATCGAGAAATAAGTTACCTTCATCAATTGGAAGCGCCCATTGGGCAGCGGTGAGAATAAACAGCTCCGTCCAGCTTTCCTCAAGCAGTATCGATTGATCTCGATAAGAAAGCTGAAGAAATGAGGGTATGCTACGCGCCCATTTTATGCTTAAAAAGAGCAATTTAGCGGCGGATTCGTAGATATTCTCAGCCGGAAATAACGCGGTGACATGTGACACCGTTTCGAGGCGATTACGCTGTCCATCAACGATCATCGGCAGTTCGAGGCGTTTACTTCCGGTGTTGTTTTCAACCACGTCACTGGTGGTAATGGCGGCTGGTGGCGTTGTTTGTGCTGCCTCTTCACTGCTCGATACTTCATCCTCTTTGAGCGCAATTGGTTGGTGAGTGAATAAAGGCTTTGTGTACGTCGTATCTAACCAAAGACAACAAAACTAAGTCATACAAGTACTTACTAAGTACGAAAAACACTAAAAACAAAAGAATAAAGTGGTTTACTGTTGAATAACGGCTTGCCGAATGCGGTCTGCAGCATTGACGGATAGAAGAGACCCTGTTGAAGGTAGCTGGAGTGTAGGGTCGCCGTCGCCGCCGAGTCAAGAATGGGCGCATGCAGCGGGAGACCGCCAGCAGCAAAGAACGCCGTTGTTGCTGTTGCTGCCGTTGGCAAGCCGCGCAGTCGCGGCGCAAACGATGCGAGCGGATAGTGATGGAGCACGCCGGCCGGATGGTGATGGCCGCTTGTGCGCGGTGCGCGTTCATGCTGCACAGCTGCACAAACATAAGCAAATTGTCCTTTGTAACACCCTGTAACACTTTATTGAAGCAGCGACGGTAATGATGGGAAAACAACAGGTGCCTGGCTTATCTACTATACGTAGTACGTACTCCGCGCCCACATTCGGGATTGCCTAATGAATACCCGTATTACGGCGCGTGCGTGCATGTTGTTTGGTTGTGTAACAAACCACCCACACCACCCCTCTTTCGTTTATGCGCGCTTGCGTTAACTTTATGCCTTTCGCCTTTGCAGCAAGAGGGGAATTAATGATGGGCGGCCGAGAGTATTGTGTATGTGTGTGTGTGTGTGTGTACAAGTCATTACGTTGTCTGCCGCGAGATGATTACCAATCATTACGCTCGTCAAAATGGAAATTATTGAAAATATTAACGCATCGCTGGTATGAACTGCCATTTCAACATTGTGAATGCATGCAAGAGAAGAGTAGAAGCGAGTAGGATGGATGGCGGTTGGGTAATTGCTGAATTATTGATGGCGCAAGAGAGAATATTGTTTACGTTTGCGTTTATCATGCGTGATGCATGCATGCATGCATGCCATTGTGTGCGGCGCGGATTTTACTCAAGCGCCATATAGGTACATACATTGACTCGATAGTGAATATGTTGATGCACCATGCATAGTGTCAGTGCGATAGGAATTATTAATGTATGACGAATTGTAATTACCGACAAAATGAAAATTATTTCAAGAAATTAAATGAATAATAATTATACGGATTTCGCATAAATTGTGCATTTTTTGTAAAGTTCTTTGGCAATTAGTAAACATCCGTTAAATGAGTCATTAATTTAATTATTATTTTATTATACCAATTTTATTTTAATAGATTTTGAAGAAATCATATTATTTTAAATAATTGCGGTGAATTAATGTTTCACGTTTTTTTAAATAAAGTTTGTCCCAAAAGTAACGCAAGATTTGAATTCACTTGATAACACTGTTTTTAGTTTGTTAGTTGAATATTTTTAATAAATTATGAAGTAAATAAGATACGGTTATTTATGGAATAACACATAGAGCAAATGAGCTCCACGTTTTTGAATGAGCATGAACACAGTTTGATCAGTTTTTTTAAATGAAATTTTGCATTAATGTGGCTACATTTCGTTAATGCAGCGTTGAATCTTCTCCTTTAATGAACGGCTAGTTGCGGGGGGCTTGTTGATATAGTCCTGTGATTTCAGAAAAACCCGTAAAAAGAAATTTAATTTTGGGATTAAGGGAAGAGATTCAACGCTGCAAACGCTTCAACGCAACGAAATTGATCTATTTTTATGCAAAATGGTCTTGACAAATTTCGACAAATTAGTGCATTTGTTCAAAGCCATTAAGACCATTTGCCCGATGTATGGTCTCATTCATAACCCAATCTCATTAACATTTTGAATCTATAAAAAATACAATAAAATTAATACAAACAGCGTTTTTTTGGTTAATTCAATTCTTGCGTTACTTTTGGGACACATTTTATAAGGTTGATGCATAATTATTGCGAGATTTGTGACTTTTTTT
>JARJDR010015695.1:0-12284 GCA_030264135.1 Myllaena sp. GC000078 | reverse complement strand
TTTGTAAGCACCGGATTCCCACCGGAAGCAACCTACGCCTCATTCTTCTCTGGGTTGTAATAAGATTTTGCGGTGCATGTTCCAAACCAAACCCTTTCCGCTTGAATTGAAGTATATTCGTTCACATCACATTTTTGTTGGCTTGCAAATGCTATCAATACACCTCCATTTTGCGTCGTGCGGTTGGGAACGATATTTTAATTATGATTTACAGGCGGCGTGAGGAAAAAGGGGGAAGGGGAAGAGGGTAACGCAATTGCCATCCTCGATATAAATTAGCTGCCATCATCCGCGTGCGCTCCCCGTTTTTCTACACCCACACTTCCGGCGCCGGCCTCCCGCCGTCGACGTCGCCGCCACCCCTTTGCTGCGCCGCAATTCGTCGGCGTTCGTTTTTGGAGGGTGGTGCTGTCAAATTGCGCTTGTTAGCGAGTCTATCTCCGTTGGACGCATGCGCCGCGCTGTTTCCCTCCGCCCGGAAAGTAATTCGATTAATTTGCGCGTAATTTTAATTACGCCGCAGCACCACCGCGCCACCGATAATGAAAAACCGTCGGGGCGGCGTGGATTTTGCGTGTAATTGCAGTTGGCGTTATGCGTCGACCATGCTTATTTGGTAATTCTTCACTTTTTTTCTTTATTTTTCACTTAGAAAGTAGTTTTCTTTGATTCTTCTTAGGGGGTGGTCCGGTGAGGTGTTGAACTGTAAACTGCCGTCCATTCCGTAAGTTTCGGTAGTTAGCGGCGCTGAGTGATAGATAAACGCGATAACGCGGGCGCCAGTCGACGAATTAAGGGTTTTAGTGATTGTTATATCTGTATCACGGCTAACAATAAGTAGAGAGTCTCTTAGAGGTTGTCTCTTTCCTCTATCTCCCGCTTTGTTCGGCTTCTTCAGAGCCCGCTGGCAGCGTTTCAAACCGCGTGAATATTTAATTCGGCTAAACACTAGACCTGTGTCGTCTTGCATTATTGAGGTGGCGAATTGTTGCCCTGCAACGGTTTGTCTGGTGGGGGGATGTGGAGAGCGTATGTGTATATGTGTACCTCTCGGCCCCCCGGCATTGTCGTTGAATAATTGAACACCTTTTAGAGCGGTGTCAAACAGACGTGTGAGGCGCCGCTGTTTTGTGCATGCATTCGTGATATGTACTCCTCAATCGCTTCTGTGTGTATGTACAGGATATGCAGGTTGTTGTGCATCTAGTTTAGTTAGTTGCGCAGCGCCAGCGCAAGGATATGGTGTGAACAGTTCTCAGGACTCGTGCTCTTCTCTCACTCACTCACTCCCCCGTCTCTCATCAACTCGACACCCTGAAGTCAACACGCGAAACTATTGCCCGCCAGGCACACACACACGCCAGTTAAGCGAACTTTAAGTTAGATTAATGTATGTTGCATGAAACGCACCCGCGTCAGTCAGTCAGCACAATGAATATAACGTGTTTATACATGCTATAACCCACCTAACAGAAGTTTGTCTTAAATGTGTTGCGGTTTTTTGGGCAACACCGAGGAATGAGGATGTTCCTCATTACCCGCGTCGACATTGTTGTTAAAATAATTGAGACGTGCAAAGGCGAGATTATGAAAATTTAGCACTATAATTATGCAGCGCAGCGCAATTCTTTCTTTTTCGGCGCAGCGCGTCAGCTGCGTTGGCAACCTTCTGGTTAATTAAAATGTAAATTTCTTATGCACAACACGGATATTAATAATAATATTGTTATGAAACTACGAGGATGGCTACCACTCATTACCTTGTGGCGCTGTAGTTCTTTGTTTGCTCGGTACGTTGAATAATCAAATGCCAACCTGGATGCATCATCAATTAGTGCAATTACACTTCGGTGTTCGTAACTACAACGCCCGCCCTTCTTCGATGAAGGGGGGAAAAACGGCGCCCGGCCGTGTATTTTCTTCCCTATTATTTTCCCCATCCTGTCCTGTGGACATACACGCGAGGCGCGTCGCCGTCGTTGTCGTCAGCACGCGCGTGCGCCTCCCATTCGTCCATAATTTATTGCCTCGTTTTCCTTTTGTTCGTTCCATTGTCGAACAATCTATTAGGCGTTCATGCATTTTGTGTGCGCTATCGTCGATTGCTTTTACGGCGTCGGTCGGCGTCGGCGTCGGCTGCGAGACATGTCACAATGTCGATTAAAACACCGTCGCTGCCGTCGCGCGACATCATTGCAATGTTCTTGCACGAGTCTTTTGTCATTTTGCTGGTCCTTTCTTTGTATACATGGCTACTTACATTGTAACATAGAGTAGTATGATGTTCAATTACACTTCAAAATTGAATTGCTTGGAAATTTTGAATTTTGAACGCGTTCAACTCATTGTGCGTGCGTGGTTATCTTAATACGGCGTACTTAATTCTCATTGATTACCCGGATGACTGGCCGGACGAGCGTCAATCGAAAGAGGTGACCGCGATAGTGGCGATCCCGAAAAAAACAAGGACGCGCCCGAGAGTTGGGTCACGAATGCGCAGACAGGCGCTGTCGTCGTGCGGCTGAATTATTAAGTCTTCTTCGCGCCCGATTCGGGCGACGGCAACGACGACGGCGACGGCCGTTGGAATCCCGCTTGGAATTTTGGAATTTGACCCGATAAGCGCCCCGTTTCCTATCTACCATTTAAGCCTTTCGAATGCGGCATCGAATTGAATCGTACCTCATTAACAAGCAATCTAAGTTATTTCGGTTTCATTGTTTCAACCGTTCCTCTGCGAGAGTACCTAATGCATTGTTCTCATCGTCATCATTGTCGATATTAAAATTAGTAAGTACGTGGAATGCTAATAAGTTATTTAACTGCAGTTCAGTCGAAACGCGAGCGAATTAAGATTTACAGCTGCGATGGGCGACGACAGTGTCCGTCGGCGGGCGCGCGCTAACACGGTATGTCCATTACCGGACAAGCAATTAATACATGTGGCGGGCGCCTCGGACAAGACAAGATGCCCTGGCTTGCGCCGCAGTCGTCGTTGTTTTGCTCTCCATTTCTTTCGTCGCTATTATTCTTCCGTCCAAATTGCTTTCGACTCGATTAGTAGCCTTAAATTCGAAACTCGATGCGCGGGCGCACGGATTTAAGCATCTTGTTTGTTTCATTCGCTCGAAGTAGTATTTAAGTATTTAAGTATTGATTTCGACTAAGTAGTAATAATATGACGTGGGTTAGGGCAACAAATCGATCAGCATTGTAAATTGCGTTTCTGGTGGGCTGGAGTCAACAATAATTGCTTGCGGACCTACCTCCATTTAGTCCGTCGATTCTGGAACCACGTCTTCACCTGGGCGTCGGTCATCTTGAGGCTCTTGGCGAGCGCGGCGCGTTCGGCGGACGCGAGGTACTTTTGCTTGTGGAAACGTTTCTCCAGCTCGGCGATCTGCAGACGCGTGAAGGAGGTGCGTGGCTTCTTGCGCTTTGGTGGCGTGCGATTCTGGTATGGATGGCCGATTCGTCTCGTCATCGGAAACGAAGCTGCAAAACAGATACAACACAAAAACTTTTGTTATTTTCCAATAATAATGATACATCTCCTAAAAGCAATGATGATGCGGAATAAATTCGCAACTTGATAAGTAACTTGAATGATTAGGCGGCGTCGGTTGCATGTTGCAATAATTAAGTTGTAAATCTGGCCGGCTTGCCAAGTGTCAACGTGCATTAGCATTTTTGACGTGCGTTTGATGCTATTGGGTGTTTTGCATATAAACTCACACGTTCCGCATGCCGACTTGCATCGCTTGAGTAGTAATGCGAAAATCCGTACGTGATCGGAATGCGCGCTTGCGCCTCTGTTTTAATGGCGACGCACTTGGCACTTAATTTTATTGCTATCCATATGCATATTCATATGAATTGCATTTAATCTATATTGCGCTCTGTACTGAGCAACGCGAGAGCGTATGAGAAAGAGAGGTGCGCTTATTATCATGCAAAACGTGTTATAATTAATGCGTCGTTTTGCATGTTGCGTTTAGTGTTAACATTCGCACCTCGTTATTACCGGGCGGACGTGATTGCGGCGACAACCGCATGCTAGCTATAAAGCTCGTCTCTGGGCCTTTTTACGTTTTAGCACCTTGCGGATGGCCGCGAGCGAGAGCGCCGCATGGCCCCGATAAGCGCAAATCGAATCGTGTAAATTATTATCCAATTACTTATGTTAAGTAGCGTTATCTCTTGCCATGTGCATTTATACGACTCAATCTGTTTGACTTAAGTAACATCTATTAACGCTTTGCATTTACAGCGTTTGTCTCCGTATTATTATCGTGATTTACAATTGCAATGACGCTCAGGTAAATAGGCAAACAATAAAATTTCATTTAAATACGCAATGACCTTATGCGGAATATGTATAATAATACGGTTTTGTTTTGTTTCGTTTAATTTCGCGGCACGAAACAAAGCAATTTGCATGCTATAAAACTAATTATCCTCGTTGATTGCCTGCAATTGATACATTTGTTTGAAAGGAAGAAAACAATCGCAATATAAATTGAAATTCGCCATTTTCATGCGCAGAAATTGCTCAGTTGAATTCGATTCGATTCCAGGTAATAAAAATTATAATTATACCATATTCATCATCATTATTATCATCATCATAATCGTAATGATCATGAGCACAATCAAAGTAGAATTGCGAAAAGCGCAAAGAGAGAAAGAAGTAAGCAAGCAGTTTAATCGCAAAGATGGCGGTGATGTGGAAAGTAAGTTTATGCTTCATTTCGCTGGAACGCTGCGTCGCGTTGTGTTCCTATTGCCTGTCTTAAAGGCACTTATCGTACAATTGCGATTGCAATTCGCCATGATGGCCGCCGCCCCGACGTAATTGCAATCGCAACCGAAACTCCATGCAATTACCCAACCGATGCGACGCGCCCGGAGAAGAGCAAGTCTGCTGCAACTCATTTCGCTAAAGTGCATGCATATTATGTTGTTAAAGGTCATTAAATTTGCATCGTGTTTTGTTCTAAATGTTTCTAAGTTTCGATTCGTTGATTTTTTGCATTATTCATATGCGATTGAATTGCGATGCCGGCCAACTACCTAGGTACATACATCATTCGCATTGTTCACGTCTATTAATCATCATAAATCATATCGGGAGCACGTGCAATATGCAATCATATCGTTGATTATTTGTGATTGTTGTTATTAGAGTGAAGTTTGAAATAAGTACGTAAGCAATATGTGTGTGTGTGTGTTTTTTGTGTTTGATTAGTGTACTGATTAATGTTGTCAGTCGCTGGGCACTGGACTTGATGGCAATGTACCTAATTGTATTTACGGTAGAAAACGGTGGTTTTTGGATATATAACAATACATGGAAACAATAACTATACAAATAAGTGACTATACAGTGCATGCACGAAATGGTTGAGCCATCGATCGAAAAACCACTTAATGACCTTTTCACGTGTTCAATCCTGGTAACTATCCATTAGGTATGGCATTATATTTTCATATTAACCAATGGAAAAAATATCTACATACTTACTGCAATCCATACCATTTGTATTTGTACATCCATTATGTTATTCAACTCGAATTTCATGTCCATCACTCACCGACGCTTGATGTGCTTGATTTTCAAGTGTTTTTCTTTTTAAATTCATATTTATTTGTCGTTTGTCAAACGCGGGGTTTCATTCAATGTGAAGTGGACAGTATATAAAATGGCCCCTAATTACATCCTATGCGTTGAACCACACAAAAGAACACGCCCTTTGTTTTTGCGGGGCGAAATTATTTCATTCTATAGCATGTCCTTAAATTTATTGATGGTATCTAATAGAGCAGAGTTTGATATCATCTCATCAGCAGTATGAATTATGATGAAAACCCGGCGCGCGATAGACATTATCCAGAGCGCGAAAGTTTCCGCAAGTTTACGACTCAATTAGCGCCGGAAATATGAAGCGTACCGACTAACTAGAACCCCCAATCTCAATACCATGCTGCTACATATACATTCTCTCCCCCTTCGTTCAGAAAGTTGCTCTTCATATTAGATGCTGGTTGCAAAGGCATTTTCCCCTCTCGAAACCGATGCAACATCGCTCTGAAGCGGTGCGGTTGCGCTTCCCGGGCACTCTCCGGTGGCTCGTGACATTAAACATTATCCTTCGCCACCGGCTTCACCCTCGTCTCGCGTAGCGCCCATCCAACCCATTCGAGCCGCGGTATCATCAGCGCTTCGGTTACGCCGGCGGCGTGTCTATTCAATAATTACTTAACGTTACTTAATAACTATCAACATTATTGCATAATACATTAGGCGCTGGGTGGGTGGGTTGGTTGGTTCGTGTGATGCTTCGCCGAGTTTGCGGGACGCAGATGGATGGCCATCATATAAATTGCAATTACAGCGCACCGTTTTACCGATATTTGGACAACATATACACCCTACTAGCGAGTCGGTTAATTGTTATTTGGTTAATAATTAATTATTCCTGAAAGATTTCGTGTTAAGTAGATGATATTGTCAGTGTCTCAATACAATGCAGCCCGGTGAATAAGTATGTATAAGTAATGTAATAAGTAGTTATAGTTTTCGTTCGAAATTCATTATCCATAACCTGGTGCGCTATTATGTACCTACCTCGAACGTGATATGCAACCAAAACCAAGCCAGACTGCGGCTCAACTCTTGCGTTCGCCAATCGTAATTAAAAACGCGCGCGGCGCGGCACGTTAATTACCCGCTTCCACGTTTCGTTTCGTGTAATTATCGTTCGTATTACCGCGCGGCGCTATTATGATGATTCCACACGCGCACATCGCCGACATTGTATATACCAATATGTAGCTATGTACTCAGTGCAGCATATATGCAGCGATGTCGCTGAATACGGTTGTTTTTCATCACGGCCATGCATACAAGGCGCTGTGCGCTTGCGCATGCCGCTCTCTCGCTCCGTTCGTAATCAGAATAATTGTGTGGGAATGTAGTAACCTGAACGTTTAATTGGTGTGCCTTGTCGACGAAGACGACGACGACGACGATGCAGATGAAGACGAAAATGATGATGAAGAGGACCGATGCTAGTACAGATATACGGAGGTACGCGCGAGCGGTTTAAATGAGATTAAAAAGCCGCAGTGGCTCGCGATTCCAAGAAATTAGGCAATTACAACTTATTACCTCCCGCCTCTCTTCGTTCGTTCGTTCGCTCGCCACGCGCATGGCCACTGGCTCCGGAGATGAGCATGACGAATGTCGTGCCCGGCCATCTTTCGCCTTTATTTTCCGCTCTTTTATTTTCCGCTCGCTGCGAAATTAAAACACTGGCGCAGTCGCAATTTAATTTCGGCTGCTTGCGCCGTGCCGACGTTTTAATGAAGGAAATAAAACGATTGCAATTACACTTCTTTCCAACCAAAGATTCTAGATTACATCCGCCGCCGTTTAGAATAAGCGACATCTCCGTTTTAAACCAAATATGAAACGTGAATGGCGACAATGTTGAATAAATAATGCCCATATCGAAGGGGCGCCGCGTCGGAACAGTGGCGGGTTGAGAGGGAGAGGACGTCACTTTATATTTTTCAAAACTTTTATATCCTCATCCCCCACACGCATCATTTGGTGCTTTTCGATCTTTATCTCTTCATTTTTATCGCCCCACACTACGTAAAATGATTGCTACGTACAACACCGGAAATATAACGGAGCTGGGGAGATGACACGTGGCAACCAAAACATATACACCGAAAGTGACGCGTCATCAGCTGCCGGCTGCTTTCTCGACATCATCAATGTTGCAACGCTGAAAAATAGGCGTATATCTATCAAATGCGCGAAACAAAAGCCATCCGCGTCGCCATTTGCGCCCATCAACGCGAGCGCCACATTTGACATAGCCACGCAAAAAAAAATCATCGTCAAGATATTAATATTCGATGGGATTTTTTTTCATTGTTTCGGAGTTGCTGTTGCGCACCCATTGAATAATTAATTTTCTTCACTATCGAGCGCCAGACTAATTACTCATCCAATTAGCGGGCGTTGCGCAATTCTTCGGACCCACCGCGCGGCGATCGTAAAACAACGCAACATGAGATAATCCTCCTCGTTTTGCGTCCGCAAAGATATTAAGTTTGAGCGTAATTTGTAATATTGTTTTGGTAGCGCTATCTTGATCGAGAGATGGCGGTGGCGCATGCATACACGCAGGGTGGATGCGGTTGCATAAGGATTGCGGCGTTTTGAAATGGTGGTGAAACACATCAAAATTGACCGTAAAGATAGCGTCGAACGGATGCGATTTGAATGGCAACACGAATAACATATAATGTTGAGTATGTACCTTGTATAATATAATGGCGGCTGGTTTGGTTGTATAGTGAATGGCGGGCGAGTATTATTATTTTGTATGCTAGAGCGATAAAATTAATTTGTTTGCGAGCGCGCGCGCGCATGCGATGGCGGCCATACGCCCGGCCGTCGTTAAAATTGTCAGAACTAATTAAAATACACAATAACATGGGTCGTGCACATGTTAATTTCATTATGCTCTTATGATTATGATTATTATTATTATTATTGCGCAGCGTAATCGTTTTATTGTCGCTCTTTCTATTAATATTATTAATAACCGTTTATTCCAGCATTTGAAAATTATTTTTGCAAATTGCGTTCGGGTGGTATGCAGGTAAGTGCACTCATATTGAGTGCGCTAAAGAGAACAAACATTTCCGCATTGTCGCTAAGCTGGTACGTAATTAATTAGACTGTCGTGTATGTCGTGTAGCATACTCGGGTAAATAATTTAAGTATTTCGCTACAAGCGCGCATACCCACACCCATTGGACGCTGCACGCTAATTAGTTTAATTGCTAATCGTACACATAAATAATCCATATTCCAAGCACGGCAGCGCGCGCGATGAGTGCTGAGCGAATATATTCAAATCGATTCGATTCAATTAGCTCGAGTCGATTCAATGAATTTTAATCGTATGAATATTACATTTATTTGTTTCGATTTCAGGCTCAATCTGGGCGAGATGCAGATGAGAATCCTTTTGAGCGCATCGGGCGCTGGAAGCAGTTTTTCTTCTCCAACGCGTGGTGCACAGCGAGGAGGAATGTGTGAGTATTTTAAGAGCTTCGTGATTAATATGCTGGCGATAAGGTGAATGCATAATACTTATGTCGATACGCGTGTCGCCATGGCGCGAGCGCGCGCGCACGCCTTAAGTGACCCGCGTGTCGCCGCGTCGCGTTGGTCGGTCGGTCGGTCGTCGTCGTCGTCGTTGTCTGGCAACTAAGTCGTCTGCCCGGCCGGCGCTTTAGCGTGACCTGATAGGGATTGTAAATCACCTAATCGATATCGCTTCTCTGGTTCGCCTCCTTTGGGGCTCTTTTTGTTTTCAATTTAAACCTCACTTAAGTACCTTGTAGCTTTTACACGTGTACCTAACTAACCTTGCATCTTCACGTCTTTCTTCGATCTTGTTTATTAAAGTCGGAAATTAACACACGCACCACACAAAAATCAAATAGGGTAAATAAAACAATCATTATAATCGTCATCGCCTGTATGGAAATTGAAGGCATGCAGGTATTATTACAAGTCGTTATTTTCCGAAGTGATTAGAAACGTAGGTATTCAATGTCATATGCGTATTATAAGCGGACGCCATTTAATGATCCCTTCGACATTAGATTTTTATGTTTATTACAAATGACGGTGGTTTTTGTCTTTGCCAACCATCTTGTCGGCGGGTGCGGTTGGCTGGCGCTGGCGCTATTGCCTTATTGCCACTCGACATGCGATCCTCGAATGCTAACTGCACTTACTTACTAGCTTGCTCGCCAGCAATCAATGTTGTGCGCCTCCAGAAATAGAAAAGAAACGCAAAGGATGGAAAATATTTATATTTAAGCAATGTTTCCGATTGCGATTATGTTACACCCAAGGGCCTCCTTTGAGGGAATCTATTTCGCATCGATCTCACCATGCTCCACGCATGCTCCACTTTCATTACTTTTGGCAAACCGTCGGGATGGCAGCAAAACGCACGTGCGTACGCAAACATCCTGTAGCGCTTTTTATTGATATGCATCCGCATCGCACACCCTCCCATCTGCGGCATTAACTTTGACTTTGCGCCAAAGACGCGCACCAAGCTAGGGGAGGTAGGGGGTTGTGCGCATATTTATACTCCTATTCCAAGCGGCTTCAATTGCCCAACGCGCGCGCAGAAGCTGTCATTTTCACTTAGTTTACGCTCGACAGCCGCCATGATGCTGATGGCAGCCACCGCCACCGCTGCCGCCATAAATGCCAGAGATCTTTTACTTCGGTCGTATATTCTTCGCGCTTTCCACTTTATCTCTATATCCATTGCAAACATGCTCTGGTGGTAACGAAATATTTCACGAAATTGATTACAATCAAATCACACCACACCAAAGGGGTGGAAATGCAATACGACCGCAACTCATTTGCGAAATACAACACCCCGAGCCAATTCAATAGAATTATTCTTCATTGCTCAACCGCAAGCACAAGCGCTTCAATAATCATAACGTAACACTTGGTACTTAAATGGCCAAGCCTTATGTCAACTTGCTGCGCGTGTATGTTTCGATCCTGGCCAACGAAAACGAACCATTTATGATCATGTAATGATATCTGCGGCCATATGTTACTCGAAGCTCTCGGGTTGCGCTTGTCTTCTTGCCGGCCCAAATTGCCCAAATTGCATGTTGTGGCCGGCGCGCAACCCGTCCCCAATCATTAGGGCAGCCGACGACGCGCACATTACTCACCACACTGTTGTTGTTGTTGTTGTTGGTGTGGTTGAATACACGGCGCGTCATCAACAATCTCTTGAAGCTTGCAGCGCCCGCCCATCTGCCCACCCCGATTTTCAAGGCGCCTCCACATAGGTAGGTGCTGGGTATATATCGCATCTCGTCAAGGCGCCCCGCGCTTGATGCCTGTCATTATTATAAGTGCTCTTCTTTGCCGGTATGCGCGCGCGCGCGCGCTTGTCGCTTTCGACGTTTTTCCAACCGTTTAGCAGCGGCAAGGTTTCGAGGGCGAGACGTATTAAGTAATGACTTGGGCGGGTGGTGGCGTTTATAAAAAATGATGCCACCAGCCAAAAACAGAAATCATAATCTTCATCGTGGAAAGGAATAACGATTTTTGCAGTCAAATACAAGAGGATCCGTATATAAGTAAAGAGATCAGGATGCGGGGGTGTAAGAATAAGGATAAGACGGCAAGGAGCTTGAGGAGAAGAGGCGAGGCGTAATTGATACAAACGATGCTTTTTATCGGCACCGTCGCTCGCATCGCTTATACCCGACCACTTTATGGACCGTTTTGGGGTTAGATTGTGTGCGGCGCACGTTAGGACATACCTTGATACCACTTGCCACCCACCCACCGCCGTCTTCGTCTACTTTACTGTTTCGAACATCGTCAAAACACAAACGGCAAAGTTTTTGGGTTGTTTTCCACGTTTCAAGTCGATCGCAATATGTATTATCATCAGTTACTTATTTAACTTAAGATAACTTAAGTAAGAAATTCTTCGTCCTAAATGCAAGCAGCTAAACTGCATAGCCCGAGGGAAGCTCATTTCTTTTTTGAGAACAATTTTGCGCAATATCTTCTTAAGTGGTTCGTCCGCAAAATTACTCTTCAAAACCAGTCCCAGTCCTTCGACAAGAAGATATTCAGGTTGACTTACCAGCTAGTCTGTCTTTGACGACCTGCGAAGCAAATGCGGCCGCCGCCGCAGACCGCTGCAGCACCGGGTCGAGTCCCAGCGTTGTCCAGGGTGAAGGAAACGCTCCCGCACCGCCGCCTCCTCCACCACCACCTCCTCCTCCTCCGCCGCCGCCGGCACCACCGCCAGGACTCGTGGATCCACCGAGCGGCCGATGCGCGGGCACCCGCAGCACACCCTGTCCGTAGAAACCCGTCGGCACAAAGCCCCCGAGTGCTGCTGCCGCCGCCGCACCGCGCTGATGCAGCTGATAGAAACTGTTGGCCACGTCCAAGTCCATGGCATACGTATTACCCCCAAGACCGGCGCCTCCACCACCACCGCCCAACCCGCCGCCGCTACCGTGCGGCAGCCCATCGACGTGGTGCTTCTGATCAAAGTTCTTGCCGAGCAGATTGGAGATGCTGAACGGCAGCGTGGTGTTGGTGATTGCCGCCTGCGACGACGCCGCATTGTCCGGCGACGAGCAATGGCTGCGCGGCTCACTGTCGCTGTTGCTGCCGTCGC